>SEYY01017846.1:7500-10000 GCA_009176605.1 Armadillidium nasatum
ATTCTATTTTGTTGCATTTGTATTTTTCTATTTCTTAACTTTAAATTTGTCACTTTTTCGGCTTAAAGATTTTTTTGGGTTTCTACGACTTTTCTTATTAAAATGAACTAGTATGAATATTTATCTAAAATGTTAGCAGTTTGACTTAATAAAGCTTACTTTCTTTACAAACTTATATGATTTGAATAATATCTTATAAAAGCGAGAATAGTGTCCATTTCCGCACCAAAAAACTTGAAACTTTCTTCAAAATTAAAATATAATTCAAAATCAAAACATGTTGAAACTCCAACATAATTTAATTACTCAAAATTTTAACTCTTTATACTCGTCATACTCATTCTTATAAAATATTTTTCATACTTTTCATAGAAACTTTCGATCTAAGAAAAATATTAGAGTAATTAACGAAATATTAAATATTAAATTTCTCCTGTAATAAAGTCATAAGTTAAACCTTTTAATCTAACCTACAAAACTCGTAACTGAAAAATAAAACTAAAAAGTAAAAAATTAGAAGATTGAACCTAATTCACTATGTTGATTTTTAAATAAAATTGATCTAAATGTTTAAAAGAAAAATAACTCTGTTCTTTTCTGAATTTTCTTGGGAATTTAATTATTAGGTTTGATCATCACACTATATATATATATATATATATATATATATATATATATATATATATATATATATATATATATATATATATATATATATATATATATATATATATATATATATATATATATATATATATATATATATATATATATATTATAGTACAACATATGTGGCTTCTTTCTTAAAATTCGAAAGAAAAATCACAATCAGTTTTATTACATTTCACTATTTTTATTATTTTAAAATTACTAATATTATTCCTATTACTATTACTATTACTATTATTATTGTAATTATAATTATATAAAATAAAGTTGTTAAAATATTTATTAAAAAAATTATTACTAAAATTTGTTATTATTATTATTACTGTTATTATTTTGTAATATCTAATAAGATTATTATACTTAAATATTAACTTATTTGCTGTTACCATAATATTACTACTATGTGATTTATTTTTTATTATTATTATTATTATTATTATTTTTATTTTTATTATTATTTTATTATTATTATTTTATTATTTTATTATTATTATTATTATTATTATTATTATTATTATTATTATTATTATTATTATTTATTTTAATATTATTTTTATTATTATTACAATTTTAATATATATATATATATATATATATATATATATATATATATATATATATATATATATATATATATATATATATATATATATATATATATATATATATATATATATATATATATATTATATATATATATATATATATATATATATATATATATATATAATATATATATATATATATATATATTATATATAATTAAAAATTTTTTATTACTTTTATTTATCTATATTTGTATTATTTTTATCATTAATATCCTACCAACTATATTTGAATGATTAATTATAATAATAATTAGAATAAAAATAATATTAATAATTTAATAATTTGAATAATATATAATAATAATAATAATAATAATAATAATAATAATAATAATAATAATAAAGTTAATATTTGCAATATTATGATTTATTAAATATTATCATTTTTATTAATATTGTTAGTATTATGATTTATTAAATGAATATGCTAATATCGATATTTTAAATTTAATTCACTTTCTTTTATTATAATTATCGTTATTTTTATTACTTTTGTTATTATATTTACCACTATTAAATTATCGATATAATGATATTTATTAAAAGTAATATCATTTATATAATAATAATAATAATAATAATAATAATAATAATAATAATAATAATAATAATAATAATATATAATAATATATATTATTATTATTATTATTATTATTATTATTATTATTATTATTATTATTATTATTATTATTATTATTATTATTATTATTATTATATTATTATTATTATTATTATTATTATTATTATTATTATTATTATTATTATTATTATTATAATTATTATTTTAATATTCTATTCTTCTATTACTCTAAATTTTTATTAATATTTAGTAGAATTATTGTTACTTTTTAAATTTTTTATTATTATTGTTTTCTCTCTTATTATTATCAATTATTATTATTATTATTATTATTATTATTATTATTATTATTATTATTATTATTATTATTATTATTATTATTATTATTATTATTATATATTATTATTATTATATTATTATTATATTATTATTATTATTATTATTATTATTATTATTATTATTATTATTATTATTATTATTATTATTATTATTATTATTATTGCCATAATAAGATTATTAAGTTAAAATATAAATTAGTTTTTGTTATTATGTTATTATCATTATGTATTTATTGTTATTATTATTATAACTTATTATAAATCTTATTATTATTACTGTTAATATTATTTTTTATTACTACAAT
>SEYY01017847.1:0-5000 GCA_009176605.1 Armadillidium nasatum
GTCATAATCTTAACATAATCTATTTCTTTAAAAAGTAATAAGGATAAAAGATAAAAAAAATAACTAATACTAAAATAACTGTAATCTAATAATTATAATAATAATATCTTATTTTTTACTTCTAAGATTTTTCTGTTAAGATGGTATACTCACTTGTTACAACAGAAAATAACTAACTTTATTTATTGTAAATTCAAGCTTAGAGTTTGAAAAAAAAAAAAAAAAAAAAGTTATTTATTTTGAAAAAATTTGGTAAATTCTGCCTTACTTCAAAATATTGCTGAGCTTACATCTTCGTCTCATTTTTATTGTGATGAGGCTTTGTATACTCATGAAAAATTGGTTGACATTAACACATTGTCCTTATAACAATTATTTAACTTTGACACAGTGTTAGTATTTTATTATTTTGAAATACCATTTTTAACCTTTTGCTACTAATGCATAATAAATTTCTGCAAATGTAACTTTTTCAAATGGGACTCTTTTTGTTTTTTTCCAAGATATTATATATATATATAATTATATTCTAGGCCTGGTTATGCAATTTATATTAAATATCTTTATTATAATTACCATAACAACTGACCCCTATCCATACTCAGAACTTTAGTATGCCCCTTAATACTGCTCAATTTTTAGCTGCATAAAAATATTTAATGCTATGTTTCACTTTATATACTTAGTGGAAGAAAGATAAAATAACTTTATAATTGTAAATAGAAACATATTTGTTACAACTTTCACAGGGTTTTGGGATATATATATATATATATATATATATATATATATATATATATATATATATATATATATATATATATATATATATATATATATATATATATATATATATATATATATATATATATATATATATATATTAATAAATTATTAAATAAATTAAAAGTTAAAATTAATAAAATTATCAATTTATATATTTAAATTCTTTGTAAATTATTATAAAATTTTTATTGTTAAAATTAATTATAAAAATGACTCATGTGACGCACATGACACATGCACGAAGTAAAAGAGTTAATATTGTAATAATTTAATGAACAAAAGTTAAGTCTTTATGTTGAGTCCAAAGTGACAATTCTTTGTGTAGAATCCAAAGTGTAAAGTCTTTATGTTAAAGCCAAAGTGACAAGTCTATATACTAATTATATGTTAAGTGATAATCTATATGATAAACTACTGCCAGTTAGAAATTTTCTTACTGGCTGGTGAATTTCTGAACTTTGTTAAATATACATTTATTACTAAAAGTGAAATATTTTATAAGATAAGTATCCTTAATAAGACTATTGTAATAGCTTATAAGTGTCAATATTTTAAATTGAAAGTGTTCTTGGATTTCATCGAGTTGAGATTTAACAATAGAACCTAAATATTTCCTTCTGGCTCTCTTTGGGTATTAAACTGGGGTATATCGGCCTTTATACTTGGGTTATACCTAGGATAGTTGGGAGGGGGAGTAAATTAAAGGTAAGAGGATTTTCAGTTGTAAAATATTGAACTAAAATTAATAATAATAGAATTTCATTAATAATATATATATATATATATATATATATATATATATATATATATATATATATATATATATATATATATATATATATATATATAGGTAAAATAAAAATTTTTCAAAAATTTTGAATATAATATATATATATTTTAAAGAATTTTTAAAATTGAGGGTGATGAAAAAATGAAATGGGGTAAAACTAACCACTTTCACAGGGTAAAACTAACTTAAAAAGAAGCAATTAAATATTATAAAAAATGGCTATTCCATGGTGCTTTTTATTATTAAAATGGTTAAGAATAGTATTATAGATTATCTAGAAATAATTTGAAGGAAAAAAAAAAAAAAACATGTTTAGACATGTTATGGTAGAAAATTTATGCAAATTTTTCAAATTTTTCAGCATATTCCCTTTGTCAAAATAACTTGATAACTGACCTGTAAATAGTTAAATCATCAATATTCATTTTATTATACTTGAATTTTCATGTTGGCTGCCCAAAAAAGTTGAATTACCATTTGTAGGGGATATCTGTAGTTACAGTTTACAAAGGTGTATTATTACGCTAATCTCAATACTCACCTACCGCTTAAAAACATAGCCAACACTTACAACATTCCAAGCTATTCCAACACATACAATATCACATTCTCTCTAAATTGCTCCTACAGAGAAGGTCCATCTATCAAGGATTCGAAACCACGACTACCGGTGGTCAAAAATATAATTGATTGGTCTGTACCGGAGCAGGGTTTCCCTATCCAAAACCCAAACAATCTGAGTAACTTATCAAACTTGATCAGAAATAATATATAACTCAATTTCCCCTGGTTAAGAACCACACTCCTCGAATAGGGCTCTGCCCGTGAGTGACGGTGAAACTTAAAAAAAAAAAAAATTCTATAATAAGAATTTTTTTTCGTAAAGTAATAATTTTGGATATAACTTTTTTTCTACCCAGTTCATGAAATTTTCAGAGGTTTTATATTAGGGATGTACCGATAATATCGGTATCGGCCATTTTTTGGGTATCGGTTTTGGTTAATATGGCTATACTTGTCCGATACTCCGATACTCCTTACTTTTTTGGGTGAAGAATTATGAGAAACTTTTAGATTAAAAAATAAATCTAGTTTCGATATATAAAAGTTCTAATAAGGAATTCCTTAAGCTAGCCCATAATTCATTTTCCTAGTATATATATATATATATATTATATATATATATATTATATATATAATATATATATATATATATATATATATATATATATATATATAATCCCAAAAAAAGAACAGGCTCTCTCCAGATTGAGTGAAACTTTAATATTTTTACATCATAATTTGAGGGTATTTGAATTCAACTATCAAGTGATGTCTTTACCTTAAAGGGGTATATTATGTCATGTTTGAATAATAGCATTTTTTATATTTTGTCTTTTCTGCTGATTAATTGAGGTCTCTTCTTTCATTATTTTTATTCTTTATATTGTAGCTAGTTAAAGAATCTTTTAAATTGTAATCATGTTAAAACATAAAAGCGAGTAGCTAAACTTTGTTAATACTTACTGGAAAATGGAAATGGAATATTTTTTGAATAAACACAAACATAAAAAGTTATTAGTATTATATTTGCATTTATTATTCCTAAAAGATATTTTAATTTATAAAATATACTTGGGCACAACCAAATATGAAATACATGACTAAGTTGCCTAGCAGTACACAAATGTTCTATCTTATTACTGTGTATTTCTTATAATAATTAGAGTATCGGTATTGGCACCTAAAAAAGTATCATATCGGTATCGGTCTTTTACTGGTATCTACATCCCTAGACTTTTATAGTTGGGTGACATACAAATTTTTTATGTAGAAATACTTTTTATACCACCATTTTTGATGCTGTTCACAGGAATTTTTAAAAATTTTCCTGTGCACAGCATAAAAATTGTTGGGTATACCAAAAAATTTTCTATTAAAAAATTTGTAACTTGCCCAACTGCACAACCTCTGAAAAAAAAATAAAAAAAAAATCAAATTTTTTGTTGTGCCTTAAAAATTTTTTTTTTCTAAGGCTCTGAGCATTTTGTAAAAACATTTCATACTAAACATGTCCTTATATGTATCCTTTCCATCTTGATTTCTAATAATGCCTCCATTTTTATTAATAGGCCCATATTGTAAAGCACCTCTATTTTTATTCATACCACCATTAATCCCACCATCAGTATTAAAATCACCATCTCCACAACTAGCAGTGCGAATATTATGCCCTTCACCCCTATCCTTACCTAGTTTCCCGGCAGACATCTCTCCAGCCTGTAACCTAGAAGCTGCACACCCTCTCGACTGAGGTGAATTCCATCTCTTGCAAACAGATTCTTGTCCTGAAATTCTTCCCAGTGATCCAAAAATCCAATATTCTCTGAAAGACATAAATTCCTAACCCTTTCATTTACACCAAAGGCCCTACTTTCCCATTCTAGCCCTGCTCCCAACCTAGGTAATATATCTGACACTGTGCATTTCCTACCACTTACTTTCAGTCTTTCAATCAAATTCCTATAGCTTGCTATCAGTTCCTCTGACCTTCTATAACCTATATCATTTGTTCCAACATGTACAATCACTCTTGCATTCACATTCGTATCTGCAATCTCCCTATCTATTCTGTCCACAATATCATTCACTCGTGCACCAGGATAACATACTCGCATTCGTTTCCTTTTATCCGTATTTCTAAAAGTCCTATCTAAATATCGTATCTGAGAGTCACCAATCAGTAATGCCTCAGTCTTCCTCTTGGGAAACCCAACATCACAACTGGCCACTTCAGATTCCTCCCCATCAGAAAGACAGCTAAACCTGTTTCTGCAGGTCACAGGTCTAGTGTCCCTCATGATCCTAATTTTATTACTCCTATTCTCTACAACACACCATCTATCTGCAGTCCTATCTGCCTCTATAGCCCTCCCCCTCTCAAATTCCTGCCTAGGTGAGTCACTAGGTCTACTTTCCCCCATTACCCTACCATTAGCCTGCCCCCTCTCCACTTCTTGCCTACATGAGCCCCTAGTCTCAACTGAGTCACTACTAACCACCTTCTTCCTAACACTTCCCTCCCTTCTCAACTCAGATACCCATTTGCTAAGCGTACCTACTTCTAGCTGCAAAGACTCAGACCTTTCATTCTTTTTCATCTCATCCAAATCCTCACTTATCCTTTATATATATATATATATATATATATATATATATATATATATATATATATATATATATATATATATATATATATATATATATATATATATATATATATATATATATATATATATATATAGTGAGTTTTCACTGTTCCTTCTGGATTTATTCCTCTTTTGTTTTTCAATACTTTCTGTGAAGCTTTAAAAAGTCTACAGTATCAGTCAGTTCAAGTTCCACATTGTGAATCGCTTTATAA
>SEYY01017847.1:10000-20900 GCA_009176605.1 Armadillidium nasatum
CCTTGTAGAATAGATGATAAATTCTTTGGTAAGTAGATTTACTCAAGTGTTTTATTATTATTATTAGGAAAAAATATGGAGGAATTTGCAACAAAAGCTAGCTTGAAAATAAACACTGATTCCCTGAAAGAATGCCCTTATACATGGAGACAGAGCATCTCATGTGCAATCACAAAGCAGACTGTTGAGTCCTTAAAAGTAGTGAACGATAGAGTGAAAAGAGCTGTAAAGCTGATGCAGAACTTTCATGGACATTTAACTGCAGATGAACAATAGAGGGAGTATTTGTTGTGTTGTATTCAAGAACATGGACAGATGTTCACAAACTGTAAAAAACAAAAATTAAAAAGGAAATATCTCCATTGACATATATAATTATATGTATAAAAACACTACCTAAGAAGCTTTTTTTCTATTATACATTATATGTAACCCTTTTTTTCATGACCTTATATATAATATTTAAATGCTTCATTCCTTGAAGAATGATTTTGTAAGATAGTCAAGAAAGGGATTTTTTGTTAATAACATTTCAAATTTAAATAAACTTTTAAACATGATATTCTTTCATTTTAAGGGAATTTTGTACCAAAAATTATTGTTTATATTGAAAATTGTTGTGCACATAAAAATTAATGGCATTATTATAATAGAACCAACTTTGCTGTATATTGTAAAGAAAATTCAAGGAGGGTATCTTATAAACTAGATTGATTATGAAGGAAAAAAAGAATGTTGGTGCAACTTATTTTTTAATTTTGGTTTAAGAAAGTAACCTTGGAACTTTAACTCAAAGTTGGCATGGATACATATCATTGAGCTAATATATATATATATATATATATATATATATATATATATATAAATATATATATATAATATATATATATATATTATATATATATATATATATATATATATATACATTAGCTCGCCATATTTACTTTTATAAATATACCTTTTAATATTGTTCCATAACAAGCTAGTTCACAACGACTATATTGAATATAAAATATTGCAATTTTTCCACCTTTTGAGTCATGTACAGTTCAGATATGTTTTTTTTAAAAAAAAAATTTACCTCTAGTATACAGTTTTTCTATTTAAAATCACTATAAATTTGGTTTGAAATAATCATTTCTATTATATCATTCTATATTGTAAATTATAACTCTAATAATAATAATAATAATGTATTCAGAAAAAGTTGTTATACATAGAATGTTATTAGTCTGTTTATTGCAGTGTTTTAAAGCCTTTCCGAGTTCCAGTAGCTGTAATATGTTGATCTTTACATGAATTTGATACTTCTACAACTTTTGATTCCCTTCATAATAAATTTAATTAAAGTTGCAGTTTCCTGTATTATAATGTGATTTGAATAGCCCTTTGATCGTGGGTGGTGGTAATACCTTGAAAATATAATGACAGTCTTAATACAAGCAAATAAGTATTTTGCTCTTCAATTCTAAATCTCATGATCCTAAATTTGCCCATCCCTGATTCTCCAGCTATAGTTTCCTCAGCATTTACACTTAAAATACATTACCTCTAGGTTATGAATATAATTAGGTATAAAAATAAAAATTGTTTTTTACTAACTTTATTTTGATCACATTTACAAGTGAAGGAATTAAAAGCAAATAGGTGTAAGTAGCAAGTTTTAAAAATGAGACAAATGTGATGAAGGATACGTTAATTTGTAATAAAAAAGAAATATATATATATATATATATATATATATATATATATATATATATATATATATATATATATATATATATATATATATATATATATATATATATATATATATATATATATATTCAGCACATTAAGCCTTAAGAAAACAAAACCAATGGGTTTTAATGAGAAATTACATAAATTTTCACTGAAAGATTATCTAAATGTAGAAATGAAAAAGAATTAAATTTCTCAAAATATTTATATATTTTTTTTTTTTTTGGGGGGGGGGGATTTTTTTTTTTTTTTTTTTTTTTTTTTTTTTTTTAAATTAATTTATTATTATTATTATTATTTATTATTATTTTTATTATTTGCAGATGAAGCACTAAGTAATTTAATATGGGTGCATTTTTAGACAAACCAAAGACAGAAAAACACAATGAGTCTGGTACAGGAAATGGACTTGCATATGCACTCTCAAGCATGCAGGGATGGAGAATTGAGATGGAAGATGCACACACTGCTGTTGCGAATTTACAAGGAGATTTAAAGGTTAGTGAAACATAATTCAGAAAATATAAACCTGTAAACTTTGTATTTATTATTTTTATTATTAAATTAAGAAAATATAAACCTGTAAACTTTGTATTTAAGTATGCTTCTCGCATCAATTGCCCCATTCAAGGAAAGGAACTTTTCTAGGTTATTTCTAACTACTATTCACTTGAGGGATCAAACCAACACCTTCAAGCATGTGAATCCATCACTCTACCATTATGCCATATATATATATATATATATATATATATATATATATATATATATATATATATATATATATATATATATATATATATATATATATAATATAGGTCATTCCATGTCATTAAACCGACAAAAAACCCTGACCCCTTTCGATTTGTATAAAAAGTGGCACACTAACAGATCTTGTTGAGAAAATATGAATGGCGTTTATTGCAGGTCTCTAGCTCATACGGTTCAGAAGATATGACCTTTGAAACTTTGGTCAAAAATGTCAAATTTTCAGAGAGTAGTCGAGGTCAAAATACAATATCTTCGGCTTCTATGGCACTTAGAAGCATCGTGTAAAGACCATTTTAAAAGATCTTGAATAGCGGTACAACATTTATTTAGATGATTTTGACCTCGGAGGTCAAATAAAAATTTGACCTATTGGTGACCTTGACCTTGAAAAAAAAAAAATCTTCGATTTTTTTCAAATTTGCTGAATTTTGTAATTGTATATTTTAATTTTTTAATAATTATTTTTGTTTTGGCTTGGTTTAGAAAATATAAGCAATTTAATAAGTACAAATCACATTTTCACTTTTTGCAATTTTTATCTCATTCAATGTATAGTTCCAACATTTTCATTTCTCTTTCTCTCTATATATATATATATATATATATATATATAATATATATATATATATATAATATATATATATATATATATATATATATTATATATAAGGGGCTGCTGCTATATTTTTCTCGTATTCTCTGAAATATAGTCTTACCTGCTTGTGCTTTGCTGTTATGCTGTTTGAGACTGTGCTTGGGATCCACAATATTAATAAGCATGTGCCATGTCCTAGACTGGAGAGCGTGAAGGGAGATTGATGTTAACATGTTTATTTGTTTAGATACGTTAATGTTATTCTTCTATGTTAAATTTATTTTTATTATTATTATTATTGAGTGCACTTGTGCTAATGAAAAGTCTTATGAGCTATTGTTCCCATTTCGGGCAATAATTAAAAACAGGTTATTCTTATTCAAACAGGTTGTTATTCTCAAGAAGGCATATTACCCTTTCAAGAGTAGGTTAATCTTTGTTTTTTATTATATTATTATTAATTCATTATATATTTTTAGATCATTTAAACTGAGGTGAGGCACTGGGGTAATTATTTATAATTCTCACAGGTGCCGGTCTAGGGCTTATTGCCTAGTGCTAATCTGGAGTTATAATCTCTATACCTATCAGGTAGAAAATATAGATAAGAGACCTTAATGGTTTTTGAGATTATCATATTTTTTTTTTTATATAAAATTTTAATTAAAAGAAAATATGTCAGTAGTGTGATAAATTTCACAGTAAAACGTTTCCACTTTCAAATCTTTGGTTGTTTTAAACCATTACTCTTTTTTTCTCTTTATTTTGTGTATATAAAGAGGCTATCCTGTTACTGTGAACTATAGATAATTTTATGTGAACATTGTAAGTGTAAGATCAATATATATATTATATATATATATATATAATATATATAATATATAATATATATTATATATATATATATATATATATATAATAATATATATTATATATAATTATATCTTACACTTACAATGTTCACATAAAATTATCTATAGTTCACAGTACACAAGATAGCCTCTTTATATACACAAAATAAAGAGAAAAAAAGAGTAATGGCTTTAAAACAACCAAAGATTTGAAAGTGGAAAAAGTTTTACTGTGAAATTTATCACACTACTGACATATTTTCTTTTCCCAAAGTGAATATTAAATATAAAAATTTTATAAAAAAAAAAATATATGATAATCTCAAAAACCATTAAGGTCTCTTATCTATATTTTCTACCTGATAGGTATAGAGATTATAACTCCAGATTAGCACTAGGCAATAAGGCCCTAGACCGGCACTGTGAGAATTATAAATAATTACCCAGTGCCTCACCTCAGTTTAAATGATCTAAAAATATATAATAATTAATAATAATATATAAAAACACAAAGAATATAACCTACTTTGAAAGGGTAATATGCCTTCTTGAGAATAACAACCTGTTTGAATAAGAATAACCTGTTTTTAATTATTGCCCGAAATGGGAACAATAGCTCATAAGACTTTCATTAGCACAAGTGCACTCATAAAAAATAATAAATAAAAATAAATTTAACATAGAAGAATAACATTAACGTATCTAAACAAATAAACATGTTAACATCAATCTCCCTTCACGCTCTCCAGTCTAGGACATGGCACATGCACATTAATATTGTGGATCCCAAGCACAGTCAAAATCAAACAGCATAACAGCAAAGCAACAAGCAGGTAAGACTATATTCCTCAGAGAATACGAAACGAAAAATATACTCGGCAGCAGCCCCTTATATATATATAATATATATATAATATATATTATATATATATATATATATATATATATATATATATATATATATATATATATATATATATATATATATATTATATGAGAGAGAAAGAGAAATGAAAATGTTGGAACTATACATTGAATGAGATAAAAATTGCAAAAAAGTGAAAAATGTGATATTTGTACTTATTAAATTGCTTATATTTTCTAAACCAAGCCAAAACCAAAAATAATTCATTAAAAAAATTAAAATATACATATATAACAATAATTCAGCAAAGTTTGAAAAAAATCGAAGATGGTTTTTTTTCAAGGTCAAGGTCAAGGTCACAATAGGTCAAATTTTTTATTTGACCTCCGAGGTCAAAATCATCTAAATAAATGTTGTACCGCTATTCAAGATCTTTTAAATGGTCTTTACACGATGCTTCTAAGTGCCATAGAAGCCGAGATATTGTATTTTGACCTCGGACTACTCTCTGAAAATTGACATTTTTGACCAAAGTTTCAAAGGTCATATCTTCTGAACCGTATGAGCTAGAGACCTGCAATAAACGCCATTCATATTTTCTCAACAAGATCTGTTAGTGTGCCATTTTTCATAAAAATCGAAAGGGGTCACGGAAAAAATTGCCAAATTTTGGTTGAAGTGATAATACCCATATATATATATATATGTACATGGAACCTTGTAATTCGAACTTAATGTATTCGAACTTAATGTATTCTGGAACTTTGTTTGAATTGCAAAGCAGATTTTCCCATTGAAATGCATATTAAATCAGTTAATCCCTTCTAGGCCCTCCAAAATTGTATTTTTAAAAATATTTTTTGTTTACATTGAAAGGCATCGAATTTCACTAGAATTTGTTGTATATATATATTATATATATATATATTTATATATATATATATATATATATATATATATATATATATATATATATATATATATATATATATAATATATAATATAATAATATATATATATAATATTATATATTAAATACATGTATTATAAAAATAGCATATAGACAGAGTTAAGCATAATGAAAAATACATGTATACCTATAGAAAGTTAACAATTTTACTTTACTTTTTTTTATGAAATTTTTTTAAACCGTATGTCTAGCCAATTCGAAATTCAAGTTTTGTCAAATTACTAAGCATAAAATGACAAAATTTGTTTGAGATAACAGGCATTCAACTAACAAGGTCCCACTATATATATATATATATATATATATATATATATATATATATATATATATATATATATATATATATATATATATATATATTATATATATATATATATATATATATATATATATATATATATAGTCATTCATGTGAAATACCCATAGTTTGGTGAAAAAAAACCTTGACCCCTTCGATTTTCATGATTGTTGCCAGGCTTATAGATGTTGTTGAGAAAATGAGAATGGTCTTTATCCCAAGTTCATAGCTCAAACGGTTCCGGAGATACAGGTCATGGAACTTTGAACAAAATGTTCATTTTTGAGAGTTTGAGGCAAACTTGAAGTTAAATATTTCAGCTTCTGCACCATCAAATAATGATGATATCATTTTAAGGCTTTTGAGTAGATATTAAACTTTTATTTAGTAAAGTTTTGTAAAGTAGAAAAAAAATATTTGACCTGGATTATAACCTTTGACCTTTGATACCGAAAAAAGATCTCTCCTGACTTTGATCAAATTTGCGTTATAACTTGGTCATCCTATTGGCAAAAAGTATGCCAAATTTTAGAGTGGGCACTAGTTCATAATCAAAGCTGCTGCAAATTTACTTAGATGTGTTCTTAGCAAAAATTCATGTTTTGTCTCAAATTTCACATTTTTAGCTATATATATATATATATATATATATATATATATATATATATATATATATATATATATATATATATATATATATATATATATATATATATATATATATATATATATATATATATATATATATATATATTGATATATATAAATATAATATATATATATATATATATATATATATATATATATATATATATATATATATATATATATATATATATATATATATATATATATATATATATATATATATATATATATTATACTAAAGTTTTATATCTACTCAAAAGCTTTAAAATGATGTGTATATCATCGTTACTGGTGGTGCAGAAGCTGAAATATTTAACTTCAAAGTTTGCCCCCACCTCAAGAATGATCTTTTTGTTAAAGTTCCATGACCTGTATCTCTGGAACAGTAAATCAGTTATGACCCAATACATAAACATAAGCTTGGCTCTTAGGAGGTCTAGGGTTTGATCATAGTATAAGTATACTATGGTTCGATTCCCTGAAGGTATTAAGTAAATCCTTCATTTATATTATATTATATTATGTTATGATGATTTCAATACTTGAAATGGATAATAAAATCACAAGTAAATTTAAAAGCTTTTTAAATGTATTATTAAACAAAAAAAAATATTTTAAGATTTCATTTTTATCACTAAAAAATTGCAATATTGAAGTTTGCACTAGTTTCTTCTTTGGCCTCTTCTCTTCATACAGAAAAGGGTGATCATAATTTTTAAAAAAAATGAAAAAAAATTTTTTTTCATTTTCATATATTTATTCAACTCAATCTGAGCAGACTCGGTTAAATTCGGACATAGTCCTATACTGGCTTCTGAATCATCAGAGTCTGCAAAGACAACATCCCTCGGAAATGAGAATCTAGAAGAAATAGGTTCCTGAAAATTTTTCATTTTCGTTATTTGAAATCTGTAAAACTTAATTTTCTATCGCCAGTATTTTAATGATGAAACTAGTACTATTAACTATTATGTTTACTTCATTAGACTTCAATGGACATATTTCCATATCGTTCTCAGTATTGAAGTTGAACTTTTATTATACAAAACCTGTAATTTTCTTTAAAAAATGCATATAATCATTAATTTAAGTGAATGTTGGCTATTCTACTCCTTCCTTATAATTAAATCAGTCTCAATTAAAATTGTATCTACTTTTCCTAACCTAAAATTTCAGTACTTTTGACCTCTTTGCAAATTTTAGGCAACCCTGGCCAGAGCTACTGCCCCGACCCCTGCAAAATTCCAACCCTGGTCGATCCCTAGCTGTATTACTACCTACCTCTTTTAGAATGCTAGGATATAGGTTTATTTCATCAAGTAGCCATTAACTTAATGTTACAAGTAAAATAATAGTTATATTCCGGAACTTATTTTTTAATTTTTTTCTTCTAATACATTATTTCAGGATATATAACCTATTTGTATTGCTTTTGTCTTGTACAGGACTGGGCATTCTTTGCAGTCTTCGATGGACATGCAGGAGCAAAAGTTTCTGGTCATTGTTCACAACATCTTTTACCTTCCATCACTTCAGGAGAAAAGTTCAAGGTATATATATATATATATATATATATATATATATATATATATATATATATATATATATATATATATATATATATATATATATATATATATATATATATATATATATATATATATATATATATATATATACTTTTGTATTCTCTGCAGCAAGCTACTAGTAAAGAAAAAGAAAAGGCAAATGGTGATGTTGAAGAAGAATATTTAGAAAATATTAAACAAGGAATTATGTCTGGATTTCTTGGTTTAGATGAATCCATGCGCCAGATGCCAGAGGTATTCTTTTGCAAGACTGATAAGTCTTAGAATTTTTAATCAATATATTATATTTTTTATAGTTTAAATGAAAAAGTTTGGATTCAAATTACCACATATCCAAATATAAGAAATGGAATAGTAAAGTAACTCCAACTTATTGACACTTCTTAGTGTGTGTATATATATATATATATATATATATATATATATATATATATATATATATATATATATATATATATATATATATATATATATATATATATATATATATATATATATATATATATATATATATATATATATATATATATATATATATATATATATATATATATATATATATATATATATATATATATATATATATATATATATATATATTATATATATATATATATAACTTTTGATTTATTTGTGAATTTTCTAGTGGAGAGTAATTGAATGTTGTATGTATAACATTAGGTTGCAAGTGGCGAAGATAAGAGCGGAACAACCGCAGTATGTGCCTTTATCTCCCCTACACACATTTTTGTTGCAAACTGCGGGGACTCGCGAGCTGTGCTTTACCGCTCAGGAGGAATTGGTTTCAGCACCCTTGATCATAAGCCATTCAACCCAACTGAAAAGGAAAGGATTCAGAACGCTGGTGGATCTGTTATGATTCAGAGAGTGAATGGCTCCCTAGCCGTGTCAAGAGCCCTTGGTGATTTTGAGTACAAAGTAAGTCCATATTTTTATTTTTTTTATTTTTTGATACCTTGATAAAAATTTAAAGAGATGAAAAGTGGGAAAGTGCATTAACAAGATGATGTCTTTACAAGGTGATTTATTTAAATATAATATTTAATAATAATATTAATAATTAAGGATGCACCGATTAATCGGCAGATAATCGGTAATCGGCCATATTACCTATTAATCGGTAATCGGCTATTCACATGATTAATCGGCCGATTGCTTAAATCCTTTACCAGAACAAACCAACCTTTACAAGACTATTTCATAACTGCCAAGTTAATCATCAGATAGCTTCGACACAGTAACAAATAACAATACCAATATAATTTCCAAAATTGTTTGTCATTTTGTGCCTGGCTGCTATTATGGCTTTTGCCTTTTTTTTTTTTTTTTTTTTTTACTTTAAGAAATCATTCATAAATTATGAAACATTAACATATTATAATTGACTCATTGTTAATACAAATACTACAAATACATACATACAAATTGCATAAAAATACTACTAAATTTTGGCAGTTTTCCTTGTTTTCTGTTTATACTGTTGCCTCTTCAATTCATGTTGTCTTCTATCTCAGCTCTCAAGCTCATCAGTATTTAAAGTTCAATACTCTTAAGTTATAATGCAGAAACATAAGAGTTTCCCCATTTTCAGGACACAGCCTATTCCTTGTAGGTTCATAGATATTACCACCTGTACTAAAGAGTCTTTCACTCTCAACAGATGATGGTGGTGCGCTTAGATATTTTGAAGCCAAATTGCTCAATATTGGTAAAGTCTCCCGTGTCTTTTTCCACCAAAGTAATGGGTCTTCGCTTCTTTGAAGTGTTGGTAGAGTTAAATATTGATCCAGTTCCTTTGCGCATCTACGAGTAACAGATTTACTCCTCTTGAGTTTGGGTTGCACATCTGTTGTACTTGCAACGTCTAAGTCTGAATTTATTTTCATAGGCTTATTTGACTCAAAATCATCTAACAGTTTTGAAAGGGAAACAGTTTTAGGTACACTTTCATAAGTTTCATTATCTTGATCATCATTAGAAGAGCTGTCTCCTGATATCTCAGAATTGATGTTCTACAATATCTATAACCCATTTCTTAATAGTGTCTTCTTTAATGTCATCCTTTTGAAATTTCAATTTAAATCTGGGATCGAGAAAAGTAGCCAAGCACAGAAATTTTTCATTTATGTATGATGCAAATCTTTTTTCAGTTGATGCACTGAATTCTTCAACAGTTGAAATAATTCCACTAAATTCACCAGTATGTTTGGTAGCTTTTAATAGAAATAATCTGAGAGCTAATATTGTAGGGATTATCATTGATATAGTTGATGTTCTGTTACTTGATTCTTTGCTGATGTCTTCAAATGGACTTAATAAAACTGGACAACTTTTTCAACAATTGTCCATTGGTAACTTGATAAAGTTGGAATGTCATTGTCAACAGCATACATTAAAAGAGCTTTTAGCTGTTCTAAACTTATTTTCAACATTTTATATGTTGAATTCCAGCGAGAAGACACATCTTGAATCAGTTTACGTTTGTCTAATTTAAGCTGCTCATGGATTTCGGTTAATTTGACAATCGCTAAAGGAGAATGATTTAAGTGTGA
>SEYY01017850.1:0-5000 GCA_009176605.1 Armadillidium nasatum
CCCGCCCGCGTGTTAAAAAAATCCGCCAACCGGAAACCCGCAGGGTATTATTATTATTATTATTAATTTTTTTTTTTTTGTTTTAATTATTTTCAAAATCATCTTTATTATTATGTCATTCTAATTAGTTTTTAAAAAACATAGACTTCTATTCGGTTGAGACCATGGTCTCTAAGTGTAGAGACCATGTTTACGGTTCAGCGACTGCTTCACAACTGATGATGAATTCTAATATTGATCAGAGCGAGGAAAACAAAATAACCCTAACAACCAGGTGTTTACCCTGAGGCTAATCAGGTGTTCAACCGTTTTTTAGGCCTAAGTTAAGCCTAACCGCCAGATGTTTGCCCTAAGGCTAATCAGGTGTTCAACCTTAATTTAGGCCTAAGTTAAGCCTAACCGCCAGGTGTTTACCCTGAGGCTAATCAAGTGGTTTAACAAAAGAAAATAACCTTTTCTTTCTTCATTGTACGTAAGCTAAAAATACTTATTTCTATTGTTATAAAAGTTTGAAAATGTCACTTCTTTTAATGAAGAACATAATTAATTGGTTTTCCTTCAACTTTAACGCATGGATGACACCAATTCTACTTCTCAAAAATAGTATAAGTCCATAATACGGTCTTTTCTGCATTTGCGGGCAATCCTGCATTCTCAGGAACCTTCCTGACATTTTCTTTATCGGTTCACGGACGCACGTGGGCCCCTGGACCCCCGGACCCCAGATTCGAGTCAATTCCACCCGGACTGAACCGCAAAGAAAATGGTCAGGAAAGAAAGTGAGGTGAACGCAGCGATTTTGCAAACTCAGGCAACTTCCTGATACCATTTTGGGGGGTTCACGGGGCGCGGGGCCCCTTCCCGATTAAAATTTCAATGGGTTGAAAAAATGGTGTCAGGAGAGCTGAGGTCAATTTGAGCTGAATTTTTGCAAATCAAAATCCCGTTGTGGCTTAGGTTGCCAGATTTTTTTGAAAAGTAGCTAAATCTGGCACCTGTCAATGTCGCTCCCCTTACTACTAATGATGTAATTTTATCCGGACCAGCTATAAAGAATCCTATTCCTGACGGTCTAAATATACCTTCAGGTTTCGGTCTCCACCAATTTCGTACATCTACAGAAGGGATATTATTATGTAGACCCTAAAACGAGTGTAAGGCGACTGGTATCCTTCAGTCCACCACCAGAGATTATTATGCCTTCTTCATTGGTAACACTATTAAGGGTATATTTCTCGTTTATCCAGTTATCCACTTCATTAAATATCCGTTTTAAATCTGTAGCTGACATGAATAGAGGCCGATTTCCATCACTGCTAGAGGAAGAGCATGAAAAATACTGCTCACTATTAGGTTTTCGTCTAAACATTAAAGTTAATAGACTTTTATCAGGGTGACACACTTTCCATGATGTAAAATCGGAAATAAATTTGTATTTAAGTGTAGAGACCATGTTTACTATTCAGCGGGTGCTTCACAACTGAGGAATTCTTTCACTGATCAAAATAAGGAAGGCTAAATAAACCTGTGTTTACGGTTCAACGACTATTGCACAACTGATGAAATCTTTTACTGCTCGGAGACTGGAAGACAAAATAAGCCTAACCCTATAAGCCTAACCGCCAGGTGTTTACCCTGAGGCTAATCAGGTGTTCTTATCCATTAATCATTCTTGACAGCTAGATGTTTTCCTTAATTAAGGGCATTCATATGGCAGACCTTTTTTAGGCCTAAGTTAAGCCTAAAGCTCAGGTATTTACCCTGAGGCTAATCAGGTGTTTTACCTTTCTTTAGGCCTAAGTTAAGCCTAAAGCTCAGGTATTTACCCTGAGGCTAATCAGGTGTTCTACATTTCTTTAGGCCTACGGTAAGCCTAACTGCCAGATGTGTGCCTTAAGGGTATCCATATTTTAGGGCCTAAGTTAAGCCTAACGCGCAGATATTTACCTTGAGGATAAATGGAACATACACAAACCCTAGCTCTAACATTATTCTTATGCGTAAGAACTTATTATTGTTATTATTATTATTATTATTATTATTATTATTATTATTATTATTATTATTATTATTATTATTATTATTATTATTATTATTCAATTTTAGCTCATATGGATTTATATTAAAACTCAATTATTATTATTATTATTATTATTATTATTATTATATTATTATTATTATTATTATTATTATTATTATTATTATTATTATTATTATTATTATTATTATTATTATTATTATTATATTATTATTATTATTTATTATTATTATTATTATTACTATTATGGCCATCGTCAATTGTAAACCCATATTCTGAATGTGTTAAATTAACTTTAGTCAGTTTTCACAGTATATTCGGCTGTTCCCTCATATATATATATATATATATATATATATATATATATATATATATATATATATATATATATATAATATAATATAATATATAAATATAACTGAAAAAAATTGCAAAATGTATACTCTTCTTAATATTTTCAAAATATTTGTACTTTTACCTGTCAACAAAATTGTACATATAAAGCGCTGGCTCTAAAATTGAGCGTATACACTTAATTCGTTTGTATACATTGAGCCCAGCATAACAAAAATTTGGAAACTTCTATAGGTTTTGAATAATTAATTGTACACTAACTAGATGTATAATATAACGTTTGCAAAACTTCAGTACAGGTCCCTTACCAATCACGATATATATATATATATATATATAATTTAAATCTAAAACTTTTCGTACAGTAAATCATGTAGAAGTATTTTATTTTTATTTTTTAAATAAAACTATTATTATTATTATTATTATTATTATTATTATTATTATTATTTTATTATTATTATTATTTATTTTTATTATTAATATTATTATATATTATTATTATTATTATTTTATTATTATTATTATTATTATTATTTTATTATTATTAATTATTTTTATTATTATTAATATTATTAGTAGTATTATTATTAGTATTATTTTATTATTATTATTATTATTATTTATTATTATTATTATTATTATTATTATTATTATATATATATATATATATATATATATATATATATATATATATATATATATATATATATTATTATATATAATATATATATATATATATATATATATATATATATATATATATATATATATATATATATATATATATATATATATTTATATATATTTTATAATATATTTATATATATTAAACGCCCAACAGGTGCATTCGTTTTCTGCATATAGGGAGAGAGAAAATAAAAGGAAAACTATATTAACTCTTTGAGGTCATCCTCTTTAGGATAATTGATTTTACCCCCTGGATAGGGAAACCATTAAGGTATAATGCAAACACCTACCCATAACCGATTTAACAAAAATCATATTTAATACGACTTAAAAGCATATTTCTGCTTATAATAATATGTACTTAATGTTTAAAGTATTGGCTATTTTTATTTAAATAGGATACCCATTTTAAATTTGTGACATTTTAATAACATGGATTTGTAAAGCGCATAATGAACCTATTGTATCATGGAATAGAAAATTTTACGGAGCTCCTCTATATTATATTCATATCGATCCTCGAGCTGATTCATGCCTCTTAAGCAATAATCACCTAACATTTTATATATATATATATATATATATATATATATATATATATATATATTATATATATATATATATATATATATATATATATATATATATATATATATATAATGGAAAGAATATTTATCCTGGTAATTGTATAGTTGAAGGGTAATATAAATTTAAACGTTTTGCATATTTATTTAAAATCAAATTGAAATAGATTCACTAGATTATAATTTATTATTATTATTTATTATTATTATTATTATTATTATTATTATTTATTATTATTATTATTATTATTATTATTATTATTATTTTTTCATTAACTCTTTATAAACAAAAAAAAAAAAAAAAAAAAAAATATATATATATATATATATATATATATATATATATATATATATATATATTATATATATATATATATATATATATTATAAATATCAAATATTTTATTTATTTAACTGTAACACAATACATATTCAATGCATTACATTTTTGAATATCTATAAGACTATAAAATCTTTATCATATTAAACAAATAATATTACTATTATTATTATTATTATTATTATTATTATTATTATTATTATTATTATTATTATTATTATTATTATTATTATTATTATTATTATTATTATTATTATTATTATTATAGTAAACTATAGTCGGCGTCGATGTCAATTGTACCATCCGAATCAAAACTAGAGGCCAAGGAAGATGGCCCAGTATTATTCAGCAATAACGGTGAGGATACCCCAGCAGAGGTGTCAGTCAAAATCCCTGGTGAACGATCTTCAATGTTAAACGAAGACGGAGCATTATCCTGCACGACAAAAGACGGCGTGGGGTTTAAAGCGGGGTTTTGGATGAAAGCAGCGTCAGGTTGTAATTCACATGGAAGCAAATTCATTACACAGGGCTCAGGAAGGTTAACAGCCTGAGTCAGTCCATCGCTTATTAAACGGTTAACCAATGATGATATAGATACCATACTGTAATGATGGAAAAGGAAATTTGCAAATGAAAACATTATTGATACACAGTGGTAAACAGCAAACACACACACACACACACACACACACACACACATAAACATATATATATATATATATATATATATATATATATATATATATATATATATATATATATATATATATATATATATATATAAAAGAAAAATGCGACTCACGCTATACGACATCGTTGTAACTCGTCCAAGGTTATATGCTTTGCAGTAAAAACGTTGGTTAGGAGTTGATCTATACATGCTGTAAATAAAAAAAAAAAAGTTAAAATAGATAAAACATGCATACAAACATACTACACAGAGGAAAAAATTACAGGTTTTATTATATTTACCTATTTCTGCTACTACATG
>SEYY01017850.1:10000-11219 GCA_009176605.1 Armadillidium nasatum
TCTAAGTCAGCTTGGTCCTCCCCACTTCATCTGGTTCCCAAGTCGACTCCAGGAGATTGGAGGCCTTGTGGAGACTATAGGGCCCTGAACGCGGCTACTGTGCCTGACAGATACTCTCTACCCCACATCCAAGATTTCACCTCTTATTTACATGGTTGTACAATATTCTCCAAAGTAGATTTAGTTCGCGCGTACCACCAAATTCCGGTAGCACCAGAGGATATCCCTAAGACAGCTATTACTACGCCATTAGGGTTGTTTGAGTACACACGCATGCCCAACGGTCTCAGGAATGCAGCACAGACCTTCCAGCGTTTCATGGACTCTGTTCTTCGCGGTATCCCTTTTTGTTGGGCTTATCTCGATGATTTACTCATCGCCAGTTCTTCTCCTGAGCAGCACAAGTCTCCACCTGCGGGCTGTTTTCACCAGGCTTCAGGATTTTGGCATCAGGGTTAACCCTGAAAAGTGTGTTATGAGTGTTCCGTCACTAACCTTCTTAGGGCACACTATTTCTGCTTCAGGAGTTCAACCTCTTCAGGAAAGAGTCGCTGCTATTCGTCAGTTTCCTTTGCCCGAATCTCAACGCCAGTTGCGTCAATTTCTGGGTATGATAACCTTCTACCATAGGTTCATACCGTCGGCTGCTAAACTTCTTACGCCTCTTACGTCTCTGCTGAAGGGCAAGAAGAGAGGACAGTCTACTAGGATCACTTGGTCTGAGGCTGCTCGACAGGCCTTTTCTGACGCCAAGACTGCACTCGCCGACGCTACTCTTTTAGTGTTTCCGCAGGAGTCGCTCCCACTCGTCTTCAGGTTGATGCCTCCGAGTTTGCTGTCGGAGGTGTCCTGCAACAGTGCCAGAATGATATTTGGGTGCCTCTTGCATTTTTCTCCAAGAAACTCCAACCAGCTGAAATACGATACAGTGCTTTCAGTCTAGAAATTTTGGCCATGTATTCGGCTACCAAACATTTTCGCTATTTTCTCGAAGGACGTGCTTTCCACATTCTGACTGATCATAAGCCCATCACTTTCGCCATGCAATCTCGCAATGAACGTCATTCTCCCAGAGAAGCACGTCATCTGAAATATGTCTCTCAATTTACTACTGACATTAAGGCACATACATGGCGTGGATAACCACACTGCAGATGCCTTATCTAGGATAGAGATTAATGCAAGTTCTTCTTTGTCCCCGGTTGATTATGAAGGCATG
>SEYY01017851.1:5000-12390 GCA_009176605.1 Armadillidium nasatum
AACTTCACATTATTCTAAACCACTAATTCTGTCAAAATTACACGTCGCAAGCCGCATCAACGATTTTTCAAGAGTGAATAGCAATTTGTGTAGTTAATTATAATTTTCTAATTATATCATTCATTCATCTAATCATTTACGTCAAATAGGGAGAGAGTAAATTTTATCCTTACAGCAAGAATAAAAGACCCAACCGCATTTTACGTTTTATGTTGGTGAGATACTTACCACGATCGATTATGATAAAGCAAAAAATGTATACAAACTGCATATACTTTTGAATGTTAACGGAGATTGAAACAAACAATATGGAAAATATATATATTTTAACTTTTCTGGAACTTATATATATATATATATATATATATATATATATATATATATATATATATATATAATATATATATATATATATATATATATATATATATATATATATATATATATATATTAGAGGTGGACCGGATAGTAATTTTTTACTATCCGCGGATGCGGATGCGGTTGCGGATATTCAATTGCGGATACCCGCAGATGCGGATGCGAATGCGGATGCGGATAGTTTAATTTTTTAAGAGTTTTTGCCATAGATTCTTGGAATTTTAAATATAATATCCAGAATCTATGTTACCAGGGTGTGGGACGGGGACCCAACTCTTGAACATACCACCAACCTCTTTCCTCAACCTTCACCCATTTGGAAAAAGGTTATATATATAATATATATATATATATATATATATATATATATATATATATATATATATATATATATATATATATATATATATATATATAACCAGTAATTCAGTATTACCTTCACACTTCACAGTTTCACATATTCCATTTGAAATTAATAATTGTTAAGTTATTTTTTAGAAATAAAAGCTTTTGGGTTCTTTCAGGTGAAAGTTTGATTCGTTTTTCGTCGTAAATGAGGCCTGATCCACTGAAAAGACGCTCACTAGCAACACTAGTTGAAGGACATGCTAAATAAGTTCTTGCCAGCTCAGCAAGAAAAGGGAAACTTTTGCAATTATCTCTCCACCAAACCAGTTGGTCTTTACCTGCCTCCAAACGTGGGAGTTTCAGATAATTTTCAATAATCGATATTTTATCCTTTGACACTTCTGACTGTGATTCTTCATCGCTGCTGGAAGCTAGAAGATCTTTCATTGATTTAGCAATGCTTAAGCTAACAGATTTTGTTTCTTTTGTATCTGAGAGCTTTTGCTTTTTCTTGAAAGGCGTTATTTTAGCTGTTTCTATCATCTCATCGCATAAGCATCCTAATTTGATTTTAACATTCTGAGAAACAAGTGGTTTAAAAAATTTTGTTTTGTACCTAGGATCTAAAAAGGTTGCAATTGTATAAGCATCATCATTTTCCAGGTTTTCAAATCTGTCGTTCATCTTTCATTAATGTTTCAGTCATCCTTGAAACTCCCTTAGACTTAACATTTGTTAACACAACTTTCAATGTTGAAACAAGTGGTATCACATCTGACAAACATGATTCAGCTGAACTTATAGTCTTTCTTAGTAATTTTTTACTATCCGCGGATGCGGATATTGGAAAAATGATGCGGATATCCGCAGTTGCGGATGCGGATGCGGATATCCGGTCCACCTCTAATATATATATATATATATATATATATATATATATATATATATATATATATATATATATATATATATATATATATATATATATATATATATATATATATATCCTCTGGAGATATGTATGCAACTTATCACAAAGAAACATTACAATGCATTACTTTTTATTATACTTAACAGATAGAGGGATGCATAAATATAATAAAAGGTATCGGCCATTTCTGCTGCGGCCTAATTGTGGCTGAGCAACCACTTAATTGCCTATAAGTAACCGCCCTTCATTATTTCTTTGTACAGTTCTATAATCCATACAGTTAATCGCTGTAGTTATATTTTTCATGTATTTTACTTGTAAAATCAATCCTTTAAAAATTCTCAGTAGACTAAAACGTGACTTCTCTGCCGAAAAAAGGAAAAAAGGTTTGAAAATCTGATGTATTAAAGATTAATAATAGTGGTTAAGTATATGCCTAGTAGCAACAGCAATATGAAAAAGAGGAAAAACCACTGCAAAAAGTTTTTAGGGAAAGGGAATAACGTAAAAATAGTGGTCAAATAGATGTGCATAACTGCAAAGTAAGCACAATAGAAAGAAGAAGTAGGAAAAGGTACATAACTACAAAGTGAGCGGCATTATTAGGTATGAGGGAGTTCTGACTTTATTTATTTTTTTATTGGAAGAAAGTAATAATAGTGAAATACACATGCATAACTACGAAGTAAGAGCAATAGGAAAAGGTCTATTTTGAAAGGAGAAAAGTAATGATGGTCAAATGCAAGTGCATAACTTTGAAGTAAGAACATTAGGAAGAAGTAGGAGGAGCTCATGCTTTCCATATAATTAAAAATCATCAGATAATAATTGAGTTGATACAGTAAGAGATGAACGAGGTAATCTTTATGCTAATCTCTTCATAGTCATTATCGGGCATATTTGGAAAAAGGATTCATATAAATTTATTTTCACCTGTCGATTTTAGTACCTCTTTATCTCTACTGATCCAGTAGAAAGGGTGTGGGATAATAATTATCTCTACATCTTCCTCTTCCAAGTCATAAAATAAGCTTATTTTAATAACCCATTGCAGGTTCATTGCTTTGCTTCTTTTGCCTTTAAGCTTTGAGCACTTACCTCTTTTTTATCTCTTTGAATTTTTTTTTTTTTTAAACACTAGTTCCCTTTTCTGACGCCTTTACATTAATTTTTTTCGGATCTCAAACCTTGAAAGTTTTTTATATTTTCGTCAACTATACCCTGATTAATGCGGATTGTAGTAATCCACATGTCTTCCTTAATCTTTATTCTTGCAGCATTCTTTATTTTTCAAAGTAATTGCCAGAGCCTACCATGAAAGCTTTCATCCATATTTTGAGTATTACCAAAACATCGTTGAAGCAGTACATCTCTAGAGAGTTATCTGAAATGGGTTGAACTTAAAAGTGCTTTCAAAACAACTGATATCGGATGCTGGAAATTTTTTTTATTTGGAACCTTTTTTCAAACATGGCTTTAAAAAACATAATATACCCTTACTGTTGGGACAATCCACATGTCTTCTTTTGGCTGCAGGGAATTTAAAAGTTGTAAAAGTTTGCAAGAATGGCATTATTCTTTCATATTCCAATGGTTTCTTATATTGCTTTCCATAGAAGCTTGAAAATGCTGCAACATTCCTTTCAGTAAGTGCACATTTATTTTCAGATATTGCCAAAAGTTTATTTACCAAATTTGTTAGAAAAGTTCTGACACTTACAACTTTTAAATTTTCCTCTGTATGCATTTACCATCTCACAATTATTTTTATCCCAGAGCTCTTGATTTTTTAATTTTCCAACAAATTCTTGGTATTATAGGATTACATACGTCCAGAGGTCATTTTTAACCGTAGTTTCTTCACACTTATTGTTTAATGTGCCTTTTTTGCCTGATTCTGAGCTTTACACAAAAATCCACAACAATATTGGTCTCCAGTCCTAAGACAATACCGATTCTAATATTTTAAAGAAACTACTTGTTTTCCATGAGCCATCAAAACAAGTTTTGATTAATTTATTTTTTTTATGTATTTTGTTCCATGGTTTTTTACAACCTCCCTGATTTTTCTAAGGATAATTTCTTTGTTATTCAGCTTAATTTAGTAGAGGGTCAATTGCTCTGTAGCTTTTCTTGATTGATAGTGTGGTAAAATCAAGTGCAGAAAAAAGTTGTTCAAAATCATGGTACGTGGCACCACGTTCAAGAGATGTCATCGCAAATTTTGCGATAATACTAAATACACCCCAAATATTTTTTAATCCTAAAAGCTCTCACTTTTTCAATAAGACCACAATTTTTGCATACAGAATATAAAAGAGTTTCATATATTTTTTCCCCTTTCCCAGTTTTGCAAATACGACAAAAAGTAAGCTTTTACCCAGAATCCTGTTTAGGTGTTTTAACTCTAACATCAAATATATTGTTCTTCTTGGACATATACATTTCCAATTGTTAGGTCACCCATTTCTGTAAATGTTTTCAATTTTCTTTGATTAATTAAAGGGCAAGTATTGAAGCTATTTTTTTTCTTGCTTCCAAAATCCTATGGTCTAGAAATTTTTTTGTGGAGATTTGAATTCCAATTATTGTATTTTAAATTATTTTTATTTTCACTAAAAACTTAGTAAAATATTTGATTTTTATTATTTTTTTTATAGTTTTTTCGTTATAATTATTGAAATAAATGTAGATATAATTAGAGTATTTTGTGATTTTTCAAGTTTTTGAGATACTGAAACCAATTTTTCAACATCAACCCATTACAACTTTGTAATCAATCTTCTTGTGCATCTGTTTTATATTTCTCATTTCAAATTTCATAAATTTATAAGAATTTTTTTTTTTTTTTTTTAATATTTGCATTTTCAATATGATTAAAGTAGATTTGGGTAAATGCTTATTAAACAAAGTTAAATTATGAGTTATCGTAGAAAGGTAATTTAATAAAGGGAGTTTAGGTGCTGATTTAGAGAGCGTCACAGTTGAATAAATTTGTAGATTAGGTAGTAGTGGTACAGGTTAACTATAAAAAATTTAACCAAGAAAGAAAATTCTTTGGGAAGATTATTACGATTATAAATATGAATTTAGTTTTAATACAATTGTATTTATAACAAAAATAGATAATTAAAAAAAGTTTTGTGAAAGATTGATTGAAGTAGATTTGGGTAAATGCTTATATTGTAGTTGGAAGAATTTTTCGTAATGAGTTTGTCTAAGAACTGGAAACTATTTTAAAATTCTTCTTTGGTGAACCTGACGTTGGGAAGTTGATAATTTAGGGAGTTTAAAAAGGGTGTGACTTGATGTTCATAGGCGAACAGTAGAAATGTATTGATCTTTTATCTTTTTTAATAAGCAGTTTTAACATTGGAGGGGCATGTGAAAGCCAGTATATATATATATATATATATATATATATATATATATATATATATATATATATATATATATATATATATATATATATTTATATATATAGAATGTTTCTGAGTTTCGATGTTTTGAAAATATCGATATTCGAAATATCGATATATCGAAACATCGATACGCCTATTCAAATGTTATTATTCTAATTATTTTTATAATTATTATATTAAGTTTTCTAGCGTACCTAGTTCGACTTATAATAACCTGAACTACCGAAGTTGCCGTAAAATACAGGTCTAACCTGTACAAAAACGTTGCAATGAGATACCGATTTAAATCGAAATTTCAAAATATCGATAAAAAAATATCGAAACTCAGAAACATTCTATACCTAAGCCTATAATAATATATATATATATATTAATATATATATATATATATATATATATATATATATATATATATATATATATATATATATATATATATATATATATATATATTAGGGATGGAGCGATACCAAAATTTTTACCGATACCGATACCTAACTAAATTACCAGATACTGATACCGATACCGATACCGGTATCGGTATCGGAAAATATGCCGATACTACTACCGATATCGATACCGATACCGATACTTTACTCTTATCCAAAAATTTGCCGATACCGATACCGATACCGGTATCGGAAAATATGCCGATACTTGCCGATACCGATACCGATACCGATACTTCACTCCATCCCTAATATATATATATATATATATATATATATATATATATATATATATATATATAATATATATATATATATATATTTATATATATTATATATATATATATATATATATATATATATATATATATATATATATATATATGTAATATATATATAATATCATATATATATATATATTTATATATATATTATATATATATATATATATATATATATATATATATATATATATATATAATATATAATATATATATATATATATATATATATATATATATATATATATATATATATATATATATATATATATATATATATATATATATATATATATATATATATATATATATATATATATATATATATTATATATTATTAAATTATATATATATATATATATATATATATATATATATATATATATAGATACAAAAAACAAAATAAGTGTGAAGGTGCCCACACTAGCGGGGGAGCAACCCTTGCAACATATCAGCTGCAAAAGATCGAAAAAAACCTTACCCGCGGAAGCGGGTCATTGAGGAAAGGTCTTCCTTGTTCCGCCGGCCAAAATGGCCAAGCTCTCTCACACTCTATTCACCAACCTTACTCTATCTTTCTTCATTCACAGCAGAGGTAACAATTTCGCAAGAAACTCACTCTATAGCTAACACCCCCAGAACTCCTTTCTACGGATATGACTCCTTATACACCAACAAACAAATAACCAATCACACACTACTAACACTAATAAAAAACAATATAATGTACCACAATGCAACTACTGACATAATAAACTTAATATAAACAACATTGCGTCTATCGTGGCTCAAACGGTAGGGTGAGTGACTCACGTGCTTGAGGGCGCCGGTTCGATTCCCCTTGGGGATCCTAGGTATGTACTACCTAGAAAAGTTCCTCTCCTCGAATAGGGCAATGCCCGTGAGATGTGAACTTTTTAATAATAATAATAATAAAAAAATTAACGATCCCATTCTGAACATACAATCTTTCAAAATCTTTGTCAACAACACCACACACACCCATTTACATCCCCCATCCTACATCAGTATACTGTCCAAACAATCATAAACCAAATCTAGCACCTCTGAACACAATCACCAACCTAATCATAGGAGGCGACTTCAACGCCCACCACACAACATAGCACCAAGACTACCCAACAGACCCCAGATGAACACACATCATAGATGCACTGGAAACATTAAACATCTTAAAATACAAAAACCTACCTACCCGACTACTCCAACAAGCCGATCAATCTCCATCAGTTCCTGACATAACCTTCTCATCACCATCCCTCCATACAAACCTCACATGGAAAACAGAAATAGACCTCACAACCGATCATATCCCCATAATAATCACATACACAGTCGCTAAACACATATACCCAAGAAAACAACAACATTCACAAACTACAAAAAAGCAAACTGCACAAACTTCATCACCACATAGAAACACATTAACTCAACAAGAAATAACCAACACACATTCTCTACATTCATATCAACTCCCTCCAAAATAATACACAAAGCGTCCAACTTAAATACATAAGGCTCATTAAACAGTATAACCCCTCTCCTATACCAGAAATCTGC
>SEYY01017852.1:7500-14897 GCA_009176605.1 Armadillidium nasatum
GAATAATAAATTTGTAAATAATTATTATTAATTATTATTATATTATAATATTTTAATTATTATTATTATTATTATTATATTATTATTTTATATTAATTATTATTATTATTATTAGTATGATATATTTTATCATTTTTGCTATTTCGGTTTTATTTTTAATATTATTACACACATTACTCTTATTTTTTTTTAAATAATTATTTTTAAATGTTATTATTATTAATATGTTATTATTATATTTGTTATTATATTAAATCATTTTATATTAAATTTATTATTATATTATTATTATTTTATTATACATTATTATAACATTATTTATTTATATACTATAATATATAAATTATTGATTTTATTTAATTTTATTTATTTATTAATTTAATAATATTATTTTGTTTTTAATTACTTTTTATTAATTATTATTATAATTATCATTATTATATTTATTATTTTTTTCGTTATTATATTAATACTATTTTTATTTTGTTTATCTTTTATGATGTATTAACTATGTTATTTTCATTTATAATATATATATATATATAATATATATATATTTTTTAATAATTATAATATAAAAAATTTAAATATAATTATTATATATATTTTATTATATATATAATATTATATATATAATATATATATATATATATAATTAATTAATTATATATATTATATATTATATTATATATAATTATAATATTATATATAATTTAATAATTTATATAAATATTATTATATTAATATTTAAATATATAAATATTTAATAATATAAATTATAATTTTAATTATATTATAATATATTATTTATATTATATATAATATAATTATAATATATAATATTTATATTATAAATATATTATATATTATAATTATTTTTATTATAAATTTATTATTTTATTATATAATTATTACTATTTTTTTTATTATTATTATTACTATTATTTATTTATTTGTTATTGGTATCATAATTATTATTTAATTTTTATTTTTTATTATTATTACCATTATTGTAATATTATTAAATTTTTTATTATAATTATTATTATTATATTTATTAAATATTATTATTTAATTATTATTTATTTATTATCAATTTATTTATTATTATTACTACCTCTTTTCTTATCTCTTTATTAAATGTATTCTTATTGTCGATAATCAATTAATATTAATAGTAATAATATTAATAATAAAACACACAAATTGAATGCATTAGATTTGACGGTAGAAAAGATCAAACTAAAAGAAAAGATGGAACTGAATTGGAAGAGTCATTGATATTATTATTATTGAGATAAATGTCATAAGTAACGTCTCTGTTATTGCTACTTCTATGATTAACACTGTCATTAATATCTTTAAAGTTTTGTTACTTCAAAAGAAACCAATCTTAGATTATCATAACACATAGTACTTAAATAAATTAATATAATATATATATTTTAATCATTGTGACTCAAAGAAACCGCAGTGCTTTCCCCTAGCAATTCAGAGAACTGGATAGGCACAATATTATCACTATTATTATTATTATTGATGTATTACTGATGAAATAATAACTTTCTAAATTGATTCTAATAGCGAAATATCCCTTAAAGCTTTTATTTTCGATGGGACTCCAGTAAACACTGGAATAGTTGGTGGAGTTTTGAGACTGATTGAAATATATTTGGAAATACTGATACAGTGGTTAATTTGCCTTTTATATGCAAATGAACTTCCATTCAAACACACATTTGAGGCAATTGATATACGAACATCATAACTAAAAACTTTTAAGGGTACCATTGGAATAAAATTGAAGATGTAAATAAGCTAAAAATTGTTGATTTTGAACTTACGAGCATCAACCTTGAAAAAATCTCCGAATATTTCGTTAAACAAATTAGCACTGAACAAAAATTTTTGTATGAAATGTGTATTATTATAAAATTAATTATTATTATTTATTATCATTTATTATTATTATTACTACCTTTTCTTATCTCTTTATTAAATGTATTCTTATTGTCGATAATCAATTAATCGCCATTATTAGAGTATTGTTATTATAAAAGAACCAGATGATATTTACATGACTCATGTTTCACCAAATTCTTCCAAGTCCAGATGTATTACTGATGAAATAATAACTTTCTAAATTGATTCTAATAGCGAAATATCCCTTAAAGCTTTTATTTTCGATGGGACTCCAGTAAACACTGGAATAGTTGGTGGAGTTTTGAGAAAGATTGAAATATATTTGAAAAGACCGATACAGTGGTTAATTTGCCTTTTATATGCAAATGAACTTCCATTCAAACACACATTTGAGGCAATTGATATACGAACATCATAACTAAAAACTTTTAAGGGTACCATTGGAATAAAATTGAAGATATAAATAAACCACAAATCATCAAAAATTTTTGTATGAAATGTGTATTAGAATAAAATCAGGAAATGTATCGTCATTAGTCAAAAAAATCTCCAGGTACCCTTCATCATGCCAGATGTCTAATAAAAGCAAACAGGATCTAACAGTTAAAAGTTTCCACAAATCATCCTAGCAAAGCCCTTCAAAATCTAATAAAAATAATAATGAAAGTTTAAGCATCAGGGTGGTTTTGGACAAAGTCACATCCAAAGACGAACTAATGGTGCACGTAAGTTTTGGTACCTGACGTGCCTACTAAAAGACGTGAACAAAAAAACTTGCTATGATTATGGAGAGCTTACTAGGAAACAACTCTTACTTTTCTCATCCTGAGAATGTATTACTTACAATGTTAGCGGACACAATAAAAGAGATAAGAGATTTAGTTGTTCAACGAATTATTCAAGCTAGAACGAGGAATTCCAATGTAAGAGTTTTGAACTGTCTAAAACACTAAACATTAATGCAGATGTTTTTTCAAAAGTTATTGATTGGGAAAAGGAGACAGTCAAACAGCCACATATTTTACAGGATTTAACAATTGACCATTTAAAATAATTTGTAAGTAAGTCAATTAATACTGTTTTCTTTCCATGCCACAGCCATAGAACATGCAAATAAATGCAGTTACACAAACGTCACAAGTAAGAATTGGGTATAAAACTGACATGAGTAGTTGACTACATTTTAAATATAATTCAGTCCAGAAAAGAGCATCTGGAATTTGACATCAAAAAACACTGATCATAATAACTATTTAGATTTATAAAAAGATAAATGTTAATCAGTTCGCTAGTTTTTTATTTATTTATTTATTAATTTATTTTTTCTTTATTTTTTTATTTTTTTATTTTTTTATTTTTTTTTATTTTTATTTTTTTTCTTCTTATTTTTGGAAATTTGCACTTTGATAACTTTCTTTTATAGCTTATTTATAATCATATCTCTAATATATTCCTTAAAGTTGAGGGGATAGGGGTTTGTGAAAGGTATTTGCGTGTGTGTCTTTTATGTGTGCGTATGTAAGAATATGTCTTATACCTTATTATCAGCCTCAGAGTTAATGCTAAAAGAAAGAAGACGTATTGTCATTTATTTTTTAAATTTTTCATGTGGAGTGGAGATAATGTGCGAGGTTTAGGGGGGGTCGCACAACCCTATAGTTTGACATATAATGTTACGTCATCCTAACATCAATGCACACCATAGTTTCTGGAAATTTTTTTACTCACCTTAATATATATATATATATATATATATATATATATATAATATATATATATATATATATATATATATATATATATATATATATATATATATATATATATATATATATATATATAATATAATATATATATATATATATATATATTATATATATATATATATATATATATATATATATATATATATATATATATATATATATATATATATATATATATATATAATTATTATATAATATATATATAATATATATATAATATATAGTAAGTACGATTTAAAATGTTTTCAAAATTAGGTTTTAATTTTGTAATAAGAAGACACTGAAATTAAATGGTTTTATTTACAAACATTCAATTTTTTATTTTAAACCTTGCTCCATAAAAAGATATCACTTTTTTCACAGCCTAGTTGTTAAGTCTTTCCTCAAGATATAAGCATAGAATCTCACATTCCTATTTCCTATTGACAAAAGATTGCACAAAAAGGTTTTTGGTATCCTGAAAGTATTTGAAATTCAAAACCTTTAGTTTTCAATATTTAAACAAATATTTATGATTAGAATATTAATAAAATAAATGATTATCAATTATTAAAGATTAAATTGTATAAATGCTTAAATCACCCAAGACTTTCTTAGAGGGAAAGAAGGATTAACTAACCTTATAAATGGTGTAGGATGTCTTGACGTCCTTAGAAAATTTGTTACTTCTCTATGGAGCTACGAAGGTGTAGTTACTTCGATTTCTCCTCTTCGTAGAAAGTTAAATGTAATTATTTTTTATCCATATACACGACCAATTCTTCTCGCAAACGACCATTTCTTGAGTGTTGTTTAGTCAGGTGTGTATTCTCCTGCCAAACATGAAAATATAATGAGAGAATATAAGCAAAATACACAAATAAATGGAATCAATGAGAATTGTATAAATGACGGCACAGACCGTTAATTATGGAAAGAGACGTCACTTTAGGGGGATTGATTAAGTTACTTTGTAAAGGGAATTTTCTTGCACTTCCAGGCAATATTACTTATATCGAAGTAGATACTATCTCAACTTCCGTAAGACTCGTGCAATTTGAAAGAATGATTTTACCTCATTTTGACAGAAAACTAATCTGGCAGAATAACCATTTAAAAATTTCAACGTCTGCATCGTTTTTAAGTTAAGATATTTTTGATATAATTATTCAAGTAGAATAGGTCGGAACAACTTAAAGGATTTTTTTCCCCACGATTAGGAATCTCCTTCACTCACAATCCTGGGTGATTTGTAACGGTGTATTAAATTGTAACAATATATATATATATATATAATATATATATATATATATATATATATATATATATATATATATATATATATATATATATATATATATATATATATAATATTATATCTCCTCCGGTGGGTAAAGGCCGGAGTCCTACCGAATTTCCACCGGAGTTGGAAAATTACTATTCCGGTCAATGGTAGCCGACGTGTCTAGATACACGACGTTTGAAAGAATGCAAGTCAAAGGAAGTAGGGAAAACAGATAAAGGGAGTGTGTTCCAGACTTTACAAGTAGAATATATATAAGTCTGGGGTCGGAGAGTTGGACAGAGAAAGGATGAGACTGTGTAGGAAGTCGTGTCGCCCGGGCTCTTCTCAATGGAGGAGGTATACGACGAGAGAGTTCAGAAGAGCAGTGTCCATTATAATAGCAATAGTATATAGAGACTGACGCAACAATTCGACGGGCATAAAGAGATTCGAGAGAGTTAGTAAGAGCAGGAGAGTTGATGAGACGAAATGCCCTAGACTCCACCTTCTCAAGGAGAGCTGTATGAGTGGAACCACTCCAAATGTGTAAAGCATACTCCATACAGGGACGAACAAAACTCCTATACAGAGAAAGCAACTGGGGGGGTGAAGTAATTCTGAAGACGCCTCAGAACACACAACTTCTTAGAAGCTTGTTTAGAGAGAGAAATAATGTGATCTTTCCAAGAAAGATCACGTGAAAAAGAAACACCGAGAATATTAAGAACAGATGAAGGTTTGAGTTGTGTGTTTTCGAAGAAGATATCAAAGTTGTGTGGAAGATTGTGTCGAGTGGAGAGATGGAGGAACTGAGTTTTGAGACATTGAAAGCAACCATGTTTTTTCTGCCCCAATTTGAAATAAGTGAAAGATCAGAGGTTAGTTGCTCTAAGGCTACTAATCCTAAATTATCAACTCCTGTTGGGATGGACGTCTTTCAAACTGAAAGGAGTAATGGAGTTTGGAGTCATCAGCATAGGAGTGGATAGGAGATGAAGAAATAGAAAGAAGATTAATGAAAATTAGAAAAAGTGTTAGGGGATAGAACAGAACCCTGAGGAACATCACTATTAATAGATTTTTAGGAAGAACGGTGGCCGTCTACAACAGCAGCTATAAAACGACCGGAAAGGAAATTAGAGAGAGATCACAGAGGGGAGGATATATACCGAAAGAGGGGAGTTTGAAAATCAAAGTTTTGTGCCAGACCCTATCGAAGGTTTTTGATATGTCCAGCGCCACAGCAAAGAATTCACCGAAATGCCGAAGAGCAGAGGACCAAGAGTCAGAGAGAAGGGAAAGAAGATCACCAGTAGAGCGCTTTCTTACGAAAGCCATAATGGCGATCTGAGATAAGATTAGAAGAATTGAGATGTTTCCAAATCTTCCTGTTAAGGATAGATTCGAAAACTTTAGAGAGAACGGAGGTCAAAGAAATGGGGAGGTAGTTAGAGGGTTGAGAGGGATCCCCCTTCTTCGGCACAGGCTGAATGAGCGCACGTTCCCAGCAAGAAGGAAAGGTCTAAGTAGAAGGCAAAGGCGAAATAGTTTACCAAGGCAGGGTGCAAGCTCGGAAGCACAAGTTTTGAGAACCACAGGAGAAATACCATCAGGACGTACGCCTTCTTAGTGTTAAGCTCAGAGAGAGCAGAAATAACGTCTTTAGAAGAAATTAAAATTTTAGGCATAAATGAGTTGGAAGGGTTGAAGGAAGAGGAAATCTCCGGAATCGTCTAAGGTAGAATTAGAGTCAAAAGTTTGAGCTAAGAGTTCATCTTTAGAAGAAGGTAAAACAGCAGTTGTGCCGTCGGAAGATACTAAAGGAGGGAAAGAGGAAGAAGCAATGTTAAAGTTGACATTTTTTTTGCAAAATGATAGCAAGAGCGTGAGGAAGAGGAACCTGAAAGATTTTTGCATTTTTTACGGAGAAAAGATTTTTTGGTGTTACGAAAGATAGATTTTGCACGATTCCGGAATGAAATATAAGTTGCGTGAGTTTCTGGAGTTTGAAGACGACGGTAATCCCTAAAGGCAGCATCCCTGAAGCGGATAGCGTGAGAACAATAATAGTAATAATACTGATAATTAAACTAATAATAATAATAATAATAATAATAATAATAATAATAATAATAATGAATGATAACAAATAAATGAGAAGAAGAGGAAGAAAGTATTTACAAATCTAATCATAATCATGATCATAATCATAATCATAATTATAATCATCATCATAATCATCATCATAATCATAATCATAATCATAATCATAATCATAATTATAATAGTAATAATAAAAATAAAAATAAAATTAATTATAATAGAAATAATAATAATAGCAAAAAAAATAATAATTATATTAATAACTTGCAGTTATGATATAATAACGAATTGTAGTAGGATATTTCACATGATTCAACCCAAATCAAATGTAAAGGAGAGTT
>SEYY01017854.1:0-2500 GCA_009176605.1 Armadillidium nasatum
AGAGGAATCGAGTGCTGAAAGAGCGTTCTAACCGTAGGTACTGAGTTATACCAGTTGCAAATTCGAAGTTATTTCCGGTTTTTCAAATTGGACTTCGAAACAATTCTCTCTAATCTAATTTTTCAACATTAAAAAACATTTTGTGCCGCATACCACCATATACATTCTATAGAGAAAAGAACAGAGGAATCGAGTGCTGAAAAGAAACAGAGCGTTCCATCTGTCGTAGGTACTGAGTTACACCAGTTGCAAATTCGAGGTTATTTCCGGTTTTCAAATTGGACTTCGAAACAATTCTCTCTAATCTAATTTTTCAACATTAAAAAACATTTTGTGCCGCATACCACCATATACATTCTATAGAGAAAAGACAGAGGAATCGAGTGCTGAAAGAAACAGAGCGTTCTAACCCGTAGGTACTGAGTTATTCCAGTTGCAAATTCGAAGTTATTTCCGGTTTCAAATTGGACTTCGAAACAATTCTCTCTAATCTAATTTTTCAACATTAAAAAACATTTTGTGCCGCATACCACCATATACATTCTATAGAGAAAAGAACAGAGGAATCGAGTGCTGAAAGAAACAGAGCGTTCTAACCCTTAGGTACTGAGCTATTCCAGTTGCAAATTCGAAGTTATTTCCGGTTTCAAATTGGACTTCGAAACAATTCTCTCTAATCTAATTTTTCAACATTAAAAAACATTTTGTGCCGCATACCACCATATACATTCTATAGAGAAAAGACAGAGGAATCGAGTGCTGAAAGAAACAGAGCGTTCTAACCCTTAGGTACTGAGTTATTCCAGTTGCAAATTCGAAGTTATTTCCGGTTTCAAATTGGACTTCGAAACAATTCTCTCTAATCTAATTTTTCAACATTAAAAAACATTTTGTGCCGCATACCACCATATACATTCTATAGAGAAAAGACAGAGGAATCGAGTGCTGAAAGAATCAGAGCGTTCTAACCCGTAGGTACTGAGTTATACCAGTTGCAAATTCGAAGTTATTTCCGGTTTCAAATTGGACTTCGAAACAATTCTCTCTAATCTAATTTTTCAACATTAAAAAACATTTTGTGCCGCATACCACCATATACATTCTATAGAGAAAAGAAAGAGGAATCGAGTGCTGAAAGAAACAGAGCGTTCTAACCCGTTAGGTACTGAGTTATTCCAGTTGCAAATTCGAAGTTATTTCCGGTTTCAAATTGGACTTCGAAACAATTCTCTCTAATCTAATTTTTCAACATTAAAAAACATTTTGTGCCGCATACCACCATATACATTCTATAGAGAAAAGAACAGAGGAATCGAGTGCTGAAAGAAACAGAGCGTTCTAACCCGTAGGTACTGAGTTATTCCAGTTGCAAATTCGAAGTTATTTCCGGTTTCAAATTGGACTTCGAAACAATTCTCTCTAATCTAATTTTTCAAACATTAAAAAACATTTTGTGCCGCATACCACCATATACATTCTATAGAGAAAAGACAGAGGAATCCAGAGCTGAAAAAAAGAGCGTTCTAACCCGTAGGTACTGAGTTATTCCAGTTGCAAATTCGAAGTTATTTCCGGTTTCAAATTGGACTTCGAAACAATTCTCTCTAATCTAATTTTTCAACATTAAAAAACATTTTGTGCCGCATACCACCATATACATTCTATAGAGAAAAAGACAGAGGAATCGAGTGCTGAAAGAAACAGAGCGTTCTAACCCGTAGGTACTGAGTTATTCCAGTTGCAAATTCGAAGTTATTTCCGGTTTCAAATTGGACTTCGAAACAATTCTCTCTAATCTAATTTTTCAACATTAAAAAACATTTTGTGCCGCATACCACCATATACATTCTATAGAGAAAAGAAAGAGGAATCGAGTGCTGAAAGAAACAGAGCGTTCTAACCCGTAGGTACTGAGTTATTCCAGTTGCAAATTCGAAGTTATTTCCGGTTTCAAATTGGACTTCGAAACAATTCTCTCTAATCTAATTTTTCAACATTAAAAAACATTTTGTGCCGCATACCACCATATACATTCTATAGAGAAAAGACAGAGGAATCGAGTGCTGAAAGAAACAGAGCGTTCTAACCCGTAGGTACTGAGTTATTCCAGTTGCAAATTCGAAGTTATTTCCGGTTTCAAATTGGACTTCGAAACAATTCTCTCTAATCTAATTTTTCAACATTAAAAAACATTTTGTGCCGCATACCACCATATACATTCTATAGAGAAAAGACAGAGGAATCGAGTGCTGAAAGAAACAGAGCGTTCTAACCCGTAGGTACTGAGTTATTCCAGTTGCAAATTCGAAGTTATTTCCGGTTTCAAATTGGACTTCGAAACAATTCTCTCTAATCTAATTTTTCAACATTAAAAAACATTTTGTGCCGCATACCACCATATACATTCTATAGAGAAAAGAACAGAGGAATCGAGTGGTGAAAAGAAACAGAGCGTTCCAACTGTCTTAGGTACTGAGTTACACCAGTTGCAAATTCGAAG
>SEYY01017854.1:7500-26807 GCA_009176605.1 Armadillidium nasatum
TAGCCTGGGATTTCCTACGTCCACACAAAATTGGTGCGAAAGCAGGGCACCCACTTGTGCAACGGGGACGACACAATGGTGGAGGAATGCGAGAAGCCAATTCCCTCGAGCACCTGCCATTGTAGTACCTGTAGAAAAGAGATAGCGCGCCAACGTCACGTCGCAGAGACAGAGGGTCAAGAGAGTTTGAAAAGTAGGGGACAGTTAATTAATCTTTTAGCTTTTGACTCAACCCTATCCAGAAGAGAGGAGGAGCCGGAGCCCCCCTAAATGTGAGAACAGTACTCCATACAAGGGCGAATAAGACCCTTATATATTTGGAGTAACTGTTCAGAAGAGAAAAATTCTCGCAATCTGAACAGAACACTCAGCTTCTTAGAGGCCACTTTAGCAACCATTGTGATATGTGGTTTCCAAGATGGTTTGTTGTTTATGTTTAGACCAAGAATGTTAATGTTATTTACAGGTGAGACGGGAGCGCCATCGAAGAGGATAGGAAAGTTAGGAGGTGTTTTTGAGAGGGAGATGTGAAGAAGTTGAGTTTTTAAAGAGTTGAATTTCACAAGGTTGCTATGACCCCACAGGGAAATCCCATCCAGATCGGCAAGAATAGAATTGGAAAGTTGAAGACGAGAAGCAAAAGAGGGAGCAGATTTGAAATGAGTAGAAGAAAGCAGAGTTGAATCATCAGCATAAGAGTGAACAGAGTTAGAAGTGCAGTGGAGAAGATCGTTAATGAAAAGTAAGAATAAGGTTGGAGATAAAACAGAACCCTGAGGAACACCACAGTTGACAGAAAAGGAGGAAGAGGTAGCTCCATCTACAAGTGCCGAAATGGAACGATCTGAGAGAAAACTAGACAATAGTAAGCAAAGAGAAGGAGGGGAGCTTGGAGAGCAGTGACGCATGCCACACCCGGTCAAAAGCCTTGGATATGTCAAGCGCCACCACACAAGACTCCCCGAAGTCCCTAAGGGCAGAAGACCATAGATCAGTAAGATAGGAAAGTATGTCACCAGTTGACCTCGAGCGTCGAAAGCCATACTGGTGATCAGAAAGAAGAGAATGAGACTCCAAATGATCCAGGAAATGAGAGTTGAGAAGAGTTTCAAAAATTTTAGATAGAACACAGGTGAGAGCTATAGGTCGATAGTTAGAAGGGTCAGAGCGACTACCATTTTTCGGGATCGGTTGAACAAACGCACGCTTCCAGCATTGAGGAAAAATATTAGTATTAAGGCATAGAGAGTAGAGCTGAACGAGGACAGGCGCTAACTCGGAAGCACACTCCCTCAGAACACGAGGGGGAATGCCATCCGGGCCACTGGCCTTCCTGACGTTCATAGATTTCAGGATCCCATGCACCTGATCATGAGTAATAACAGGCAGAGACATGGGACACCTGAGAGGAGAAGGAGTAGGAGGAGGGATGTCAGAATCGAGCAGGGTGGAATTAGATGAAAAAAGGAGGCCGAAGAGATTAGCCTTTTCAGAAGGTGTATTAGCAACAGAACCATCAGAGCGAATAAGAGGAGGAAAGGCAGATTTACAGAAGTTGTTAGAGATATTTTTGACAAGAGGCCAGAAATTTTTATCAGTAGGAGAGCCATGGAGGTCAGCGCACTTCCTTTTTATGAAAGTACGCTTAGTCCGTCGAAGAACATCCCTGCAACGATTCCGAGCTGAATGAAAATTAGCAAGAGTGATAGGAGAAGGAGAGTTTTTCCATTCACGATAAGCACTCTCTCTCTCGCGAAGGGGAAGAGAACAGCCGTCATCGAACCATGGATTTTGAGGAGAAAAAGATTTAGTTGAAGATGGAATGAATCTGCCCATCCCGTCAAGGATTACGGCCCCTACCTTTTCAGCAGAGACAGAAGCGTCCCCCGAGACAAAGCAAGATTCACTCCAATGATAGTTAGCAAAGAAGCGGCGCATTGCCCCCCAATTAGCCCGATTAAAGTGCCAGAAAGTACGTTTAGGGCATGGTGGAGCTGTTGGAGAGAAAGCATTATAACTAAGAGCTATAAGATTATGGTCAGAGTTACCAATAGGAGGGAAAATGGTGTATTTATATCTAGGAGGAGTAGTGGTGAAGCATAAATCAAGTGTATTCAAGAATTGGTTAGGACGATCTGGAATGTGTGATCGAGGTTCACTAATCAATTGCTCCAGATCGTTAAGAATACTGAATGATTTGGCCTCCCTCCCACCTGTATCAGTATGAGAGTAGCCCAACCATTCAGTGTGGTGTACGTTGAAATCCCCTAAATAGAGGACTTCAGCATTTGGATGAGAAGAAGTGACAGTCTCGTGAGTAGTAGTAAGGTATTGTAAAAAAAACTGGAAAATCTGTTCCATTAGGGGAGCAGTAGCAGAAACACAAGATAATTGTAGTAGTAGCAAGACAGATTTTAAGCCATAAGACATCGAAATTAGGAGATTCTAGATTTACGAGACGTGTCACAGGAGTGTTAATGTTAATATAGACACAGACTCCACCATTTAGACGGAAATTGTGAAAAAAGTTGTAGTTAGAGACATTAAGATTGCAAGAGAAAGAATCCCTGTCCAACTGGGTCTCAGACAGAAGCAAAAGGTTAGGAAGTGAGGTAGTGTTCAACAGACGCGAGATTAGATCGAAGGCCACGAACGTTAGTAAAGCAAATGGAAATCCCCCGTCTACGCCCAACTCGAATTAGGCATTCAAAAAAAAAAAACAAACAAACAAACATGCACACACAATCACGCTCGTAACCATACACTTAAGCACGCACCCACACAAGTTTTCGGCTCAAGTTTTCCTAGCAAGTCAATAGGTAAGAGATAACTACATACAAAAACTCTGAACAAATTGTGTAATATCAATTGCAAACAAGTTTAAAAATTCGTTTAAAGATTTTTTTGTAACTCGCATTGTGTGTGTAACACACACACCAAAGTAATTTTTAGTTTAGATTGTGGCTACTAGCTCATTATTAATTGATACGCAGTATTTTGCTTTATGGCTCAAATTATTCTATCTTGATAGCAAAGGCAGGGTTATCTAAAATATGGAAATGAATTTTTTTTTTGTCAAGGGTACAGTTGCTGCAAGCTTTACATCCATCTAATTCCTGTACACCTTTTTTTCTACTTCGTATCCTAATAATAAACCATCGGACAGTTTTATGCAAGCTGAGAATATGAACAGAATGTAGTTTTGGCATCAAGAGAAATTCATGGCAGGCATTTTGTAAGTTTATTCGCCGAATAATAATTGGAATACATCTTTGTTAAATACTGGTGGTACCTTTGAAAATCTTTGTTTTGCGAACACTAACCACCTACCTGTCATAGCTTAATTTAAGCATATATACACGAGTTTAGCTTTGACGACACTTCGTAGTCTTAGTTTTTCAGTTCCGTCGTAATAGTTTAAGCAAAATTTTTATCACTTATCTGCTACTTACCACTGAGAAGGGGAATAATGTCTCGAGGAAATTTCAGTGTTTGCTTACAGCTCCAAAAATACCCCATTAAAACCCCCTCGAATTAAAAACTAAAATATGAAAGTTTATTTCCTTCTTGAAAAGGTTGATTGAACTTATAAAGTCGGAATCCTAGGGTTCAGTACTGAACTAGTGCATCGTATAACAGTTCTTATTCTAAGCAAGTTTTCTTAAATACTTCCAATGAAAAGATCAGATAAAACCAACCGAGTAGAGATGCTTGGAAAGTTCATAGGGGAGAGAATTCGTTTCCAACCTTTTCCGAAGGAGAAGTCTATCCAAACTACCCCAATTCTGTAACTCAAACTAAATAAAAAGGTAGGTTTTACATTCTATTACGAGGATCACTCAGTTTAAGGCTAATAAAAATAATGAACTCTCAAGTTTCCTTTTCGTGCTTACGAAAACTTAACTCAGACGATTGAATACAGTCGATAGAGGAAGGAAATCTGTTGCTGGTATTAGCTGTTCGGTACTTTACTTTGTCAGCGCTATAGCAAGAGATTCTCCAAAATATTGAAAAGCGAATAAAAAATCTGGTAAAAGGAAACGAAATATCGGTCAAGGGTACCTTGCAGAAGTTATTTTGGATATCAAAATATAGATCAGAGATGGTTTGATAGAAGCAAAAAGTTTCATCTTTAATGAAAATTTTAGACATTGTTCCAATTTTTTTTTTTTGGAAGGATGTAATAGATTTTATGGGTAGGGTACATGAATTAATAATCACTACTTGTTAAGTGTAGAATCAAAGCTGGTCACGAGACAAAAGAATTAAAAGTTACTCTGTTAGTCCTGTGAACTTAGAATGTATGAAAACCAATCAAAGAAAATAGTGATTATATTTCCTATCTAGCGTTCCTTACAGATGCTCTAACGGATACTAACTATCGAGTCAGAATTTAAAGACTGCCTTTAACAGTAACTTTTTGCTAAATTTCTTGATTGTAAGAAGTTTGAATGACAGGTACCCCTTTTTTCAGCACTTCAACTTTTACTTAGCCGTTTCTAAGCAAGGAAGAGTTGTAACTAAAATAATATCCTAGAACAAATTAATTAATTCACTGGAGAGATACAGTCTAGGAATGTAAAAAGCTCAGAACTGAATTTTTTTTCCTAAGATTTGATATATATTAGGCAATGACAATGAAGTTGATTCTTGATAAAAGGAGGTGGAGGAGGAACATTAATAATAGTGGTAGAAGTTTGAGGAAAGGCACCTTTCTGATGAATATTACAAGAACAGATGCAAGTAAACCAAGGAAGAAGATGCAAGTTAAATGGAATGCAAGACTTCATGCCAGAATCACCTTGGTTTTTTACAATTAAAGAATGAAATACCAAAGGCCAGTTTACAACACTCAAAATCATTTCGACAAATGAATACATCTTAATTCTTCTTATCTATGGGACAGTTCCTACGGAAGACTTTCAGAAAGAGTAAGGTGATCAAAAGAACTTGGAGGAAAGAAAGAGTTCAAGAGCTGTATCTTTGGATCTAGAGAAAAGTCACTATGATTATGAAAAGTGAAATTGCAAATCTACGAATAAATTCGCCTGCATTGTATAAAACATTCCTTTTCTCCTCCTGTGCTCAGAATGAAGACAGAGATACATATCTACAGTAAAACAACTTCAAGACACCACATTAGCAATAAGAGAACTGACAACATCATTCCGCACATATTCCACCATTTGATGGAAACCAGCGAATGTTACTGAAATTATTAGAGTAGACTAAACTGAGTTTAAGTTTTCTTTAACCACCTTTCAAATTATAGCTGATTGGGAGGCAGCGCTAAGGATAATGTTCAAAACTACAATTTTCAGCGCTATTTTTAACTTACTACACCTTATAGTCTCTCTTTAATAGAGAGAGAGAGAGAGAGAGAGAGAGATAATGTGTCAGTGTTATGTAAAAAGAGTGTCTACAAAACCTACCTGCACCCAACCCATAAGTCCGAATTCAAAGTACACTAAAGATATTTCGTCAATAAGGCACCAAAATGGAGTAAAAATGAATAATATCAGACCAAACTAACATTCAACATAGACAATATCAATATTCTACCCAAAAACTGAAGCAAAAAAAATCAACGATGAAACCATGGAAATTACTCATAAAATTCTTTAACTGAATAAAAAACAATAAAATACTTTTTTCTTCTGTTTTTATAATTATTATTCGAAATAATTAAAAATGCAGTTTATTTTCTAAAAGGTTTTTATTTATTTATTTATTTTCTCTTTTTATTTATTTATTTATTTTATTAAAAACCAACATACAAGAATTCCAAAGACTTCAAAATTTAAATTTCCTGTTTTTATACGAATTATTATTATTATTATTATTATTATTATTAAAAATATGATTCTGTAAACTTAGAAATAAAGTATTTATTTCATTAATTTTACAAAACTATTTACAGCTTATATATATATATAAACAATGAAAGTTGACTAATAATAATAAAAAAATAATAATAAATTAATATAAAAATAATAATAATAATAAATTTCAAAATACTTTATTTTAAAGAAATTAGCACAAAAATTATAATAATAATAATAAAATCCCAGGTAAAATTAATTACTTCAAACAAAAATTTAAATCAGGCCTCTTCCTCTTCCAAGCCAAGTTGACTAAATTTGTTTGTAGTATTAATAATCTGTAAAGAAAATAAAAAAAAAAAAATTACCTATGAACATGTACTCTCTCTCTCTCTCACACACACACACACACACACATACATACATCAAAGGTGTTACTAAGCCCTATCTAAACACCAGTATCAAATACCTTACAGAAGTTTTTCTACAACTTTAGTATTTTTCTAAAATTGTTTCTGTAATTTAAGTTATTTTTTTTCTAAATTACTTTACATTATTTTTATCTTATCACAGATTATCTACTTACCCTTAAGTATTAGTTTATTCCAATTTGAATTCTCATTTTTGTTTGTTAATTTGTACTCTAACAATTTAAAGTTATTTAAACCTATTACTAAAAGTTAGTGGTAGTATTAGCAACAGTACTTATATAGTACTTGTGGTAACAATACTTACTAGTTCTTCATCTTTAGGTTTCTTCCCTTTCTTTCCCCTAAGAGGGGTGGGTTGTTGGCTTTTATCAGATTTTTTACTAGCATCATCCTTTGCTTCGCTAGTGTTGGCTACTTCCTTCTCCTCTTCTTCTTCTTCTTCTTCTCCGTCGTCGTCGTCGTAGTCTTCTTCTTCTTCTTGCCCTCCGTCCCTTCCCACTCTTCCTTTCGAAGAAAATTCGTTATTCCTTTCGTTCTGTTTTTCTTCTCTCTCCTTGTATTTACTAACAGCACTTCCATCCCCTCGGTCTCTGTTTCTCTTCTCCAATTTCAGAGGCGGCCTCTGGAGAGGAAAGAGGATTTTAATTTAATAATAATATAATAATAATAATAATAATAATAATAATAATAATAATAATAATAATAATAATAATAATAATAATAAAACTACTACTACTTGGCTCTTTCCCCTCTCAAAAAAATTGTTGCTTCGTTTTTTCAATTAAAATCTTTTTAATAATAATAATAATAATAATAATAATAATAATAATAATAAAAATAATAGTAATAATAAATATATGAATGTAGGATAATTACAAAAATCTAAATTTTCTACTTACTTTGGATTCTTTTCCTTCCTCTTTATCGTCTCTGGAATTAGAAATTTATAAATGAATTAATAATAATAATAAAATAATATATATAATAATAATAATAATAATAATAATAATAATAATAGTAGTAGTAGTAGTGATCAGGATTAAACTTTTAGAATTAAGAGATCCTTCTAATTCTCATTTTCTCTTCAGTACAATTCCAAATTTCATTATACAGTAATAGTAACTTTATTGAATAACTAAAATTATTATAACTAAGGATGGGAAACTGTAATTTTTATAACTGGTCCCATCCTCTTTAATATGAAATAGCTCCAGCATTAGCTTCACCCAAAAACCTTACAGATCCGTGGCTTTAAGTCCAGAGCCTTTATTATTATAACTACGTACTATTATTCAATATGAAATTAAGAACACATCAAAACTATGAACATTAACAATGCACTAAACTATTATATAAATAACCTAATCTAGTATTTTAGTTTTTTTTGTTACAATTGCTTTATAGTCCTTTCCTTGCTATTACAGTTAAAACAGTTACCACCCCTCATGCACATTCTAGGAAGAGACTACCTAAAAAGCACCCCTCTTCCCTTGAATAGTCAATTCCCATAATATGCAAACATTAAAAAAAATTAAATAAATAAATAAAATCAAAGTTTACTGAAATAATTACTTTAGTTAATTTTTCAAATATCCTAAAATTAAATTATTTTTAAGAACCATCCCTATCCACTCTCCTATTTTATACTGTATTTGACAACCCTCCTCTTTATGACTGTTCACATTCTTAGAATGAAACCCGAAATAAAATAAAATAATAATAATAATAATTACTTTTTACTTGGTGTAGAACTATGCTTCGATAGCTTTTCTTCTATTTCACGCTCTCTTGCCGCCGTATCAACAGGTTTGGCGTTGCCAAATATATCTTTGGCCGACGAGACGACTGGTTCTCTACAAAAGGTGAAAAAAAAAAAAAAAATAAAAGTTTTCAAAAAAAAAAAAAAAAAAAAAAAAAAAAAAAAAAAAAAATGTCGACGACAGAGTATTTAAAAGAAAGAATAAAAAGGTAACTAACTTTTTGGGTTCCTTTACTTCCTTTCTCCCAAGTTTCTTCTCTATTTCCAGTTCTCTTTGCGCTGGTATCTACAGGCTTGGCTGCACCAAATATTGAAGGGTTTGCTTTCGGCACTCCTTCTGCTTCAACGGTTTCTTCAGGAGGTTTTGAGCGAGGTTTTAAATTCAGTCTAATATATGACAATGCAATAAAAAAAAAGTAAAAATTTTTACTCGATACATAAAATAGACTTCAATTTATTTAGTTCAAAAACATCTATTATTCCTACATGATTAAAATAAAATAGAATATAAGCAATTTAAATAAGATATAATACTATTTTGGTATTTTAGTTTTATAAAGACAAAAAATTCTGTTAGAAAAATTCTGTCCGTGAGTCGGGATAAAACCTATCAAATAGCAAGAAAAAAAAGCATTTATATAAAATTTAAATAAAATGAACTTACTTCGGCCTCTCCTTTGGAGTACTACTTCTATCGTCATCTCTTTCCCTTCCTCCTCCTCCCCCGCTGCCACCTCCACCACCGCCTCTTGATCTCCATCTGTCGTCGTCTCTTCTGTAACTACCTCCTCGGTCACCTCCACCACGTCTATCATCGTAGCGTCCTCCTCCACCAAAGCGACCTCCTATAATAATAATAATAATAATAAATAAAAATTAAATATATAAAATAATAACAATAATAAAAAAAATTATTATTTTTATTTAGTATCTTCACTAGCCTAAAATCAAACATTTATAACACTTCATATCCACTAACCACAATCAACTTTGCACAGGTAAATAAACAAACGTCACAAGCAAGAAAATTGATCTTACTGAATGAAATGTATTTTAAATAAAGATTCTACACTTTCCCGTGAGAGGAGTTTAGTGTTAGGTTAACACCATAAAAAAAAAAAACTCTTGACCAACTTTCCTTTTTAATGCATATATATATTCAACAGCTTCTGCATTTAACTACCCCCTTTCCTTTTCCCTTATCTTCTAAACTGCAGGTGATTAATTCATTTTTCCAATTAATTATATTACACTTTTGGAGAGATACATAAGCGCCCTAAATTTCTTTTATAATCATCTCGCATCCATGCACTACATTAAAATCAAGAAAATACTGAATATGCCAGTTTTTAGTCCCAATATGAATTTTAACACTAATGCAATATTTTCTTTTTTCTTTTTTTTTTTACTAAAAAGCCTCACCAAAGGCGCCTCCCAAAAAATGCTTAGATTTTGAAACTAACATCTAACTACGGTATTACACCCTTACAGAATCTACAATTTACTCTCCAACAAATGAAAATAATTCACTACATATTCATTCAACTATACTACTACTAAAATATAGAGCTTACCTCTATCATAGCCACCATCTCTATCACGATCATCTCTATCCCTGTTATCTCGGTCGTATCCACCTCTGTTATCTCTATTATCTCGGTCGTATCCACCTCTGTTATAGCCACCATCCCTATCCCGATCTCCCCTATCAAATCTGTCACGGTCTGAATTTCTGTAACCTGTAATATATATATATATATATAATATATAATATATATTTATGAAGCTAGGTACTACCTAAAGAAATCAACCCATGCAAGTATATATCTTATATTTATTGCAAATGTGAAATGGTGTGAGGAGTCTGTTGTTATGTTTAATTAAAATCATTTACTGAATACTGTTAAGAAAAAAAAAGGAGAAGAGGTGTATAGTGGAGCTACATTTCAGTGCAATTTTAATAAGAAGAATTTAATAAAATGAAATTTGGCAGAAGAAGAAAACAATGAAAAAAATCGCACTTTATACATTACATACCTCTGTTATCGTATCTATCTCGACCGTAGTTTCTGTCGCGATAATCGCTGAATCCTCCACCACCACCACGATCTCGGTCGTCTCTTTCCCCATTGTTCTGTCGGTCTCCGTAGCCACGATCTCGATCTCTGTCTCCTCTGTCTCTGTCGCGATCGCCATACCCACCACCTCTGTCGTTATAACCACGGTCGCGGTTGTTATAACCTCTTTAAAAAGTACAAAATAAATAAAGTAATAATAAATGCATTAACCCATTAGTAACAGTTTGCAATTAAACAACAGCGATTAAAATCTTCGCAGTTGTTAAAAGAAACCATAAGACATTCTTTATATTCAACAAAAAAAAAATTTTACCTATCATCATACCTGTCTCTTAATGGACTTCTATCAGAACCTAATGAGGGGAAAAAAAGTAAAAAAATTAATCTCAAGCAATAAATAATATTTACACAAAATATTTCTTTAAATTTAAAAAATATATAACTGATAGATTTTAATTCACTTGTAATTACTTACATCGAAAATATAATTTAAAAAAAAAATATTTTACACCATAATTTCAATACTCACATTATGACTACTACTACTACAATTATTATTATATGAATACTACTATATACATCAGAACATACTTTTCAATAAAAAAAAAAAAAAAAAATATATATATATATATATATATATATATATAATATATAATATATATATATATATATATATATATATATATATATATATATATATATATATATATATATATATATATATATATATATATATATATATATATATATATATTTAAAGAAAAATGATATACTGAGGGTCAATAAAGATAAATAATAACTGGATTATTTGGCTTCATGTTAAATTTTCCTTTTTAAAAAATTGGAATAAACAATGCATTACAATTATGTAAATTTACTAAAATAGTCTCAGCTTAAAGTGGAGGAAGGAAAAATGGGAGTGGGAAAGTGTTGAAGATGGTGTATTACGAAAAAAAATAATAGAAGCAGGCAAATTGAAGGAAAATTATTAACAGATTCTTAATGTTTTGTTACAGTTATGCATTAATATTTCGGTGTCAATTCATAAAAATCTGAATGAGTTAAAAGTAGAAAATTAAGATGAAAGGCTTCCAACAAATGAGTTAAGCATGTAAAGATATATACTAGAGAAATGATGAAAGTAAAAAAAAAAGTTGAAGTGGAAGATGAATTATTGGAGACGTTGGGGCAAGAAACAGTCAGGTAGGTATGTAACATGTGTGAAAAATATGGAAAGAAAAGAGGATTTAAAAAAACGTGATGTAACAAATTCTGAGAGAAAAATCTAAGCATAAATGTGAAAATATTGGAAAAGGTTAGAGAATTTGAATATTTGGAGTCAAATGTCAAAAAAAAAAGGGAGGATCAACGGAGGACATTAAAAGAGAATAGAAAGGGCAAGGGCAAACTACGAAATGCTGAACAAGATATGGAACATTAAAAACATTCAGATTAACAAAAGTCAGGCTCTATATTAGCAATGTGAGGTCAGTTTTCCTGTACTAATATTAAAATCCAGATCGAGACTATGTAAGAAAAATTTTAAACAAAAATTGGAAACTAAAACAGGAGTAAAAGATTTAAATGGAGAGATCAGGAGGAGATTTAACTATTTGGGACATCTGTGAAGTAGTAACAATAAAGTGGAGAAGGAAGCTGTGAGATAGACGCAGTGAGGACAGATTGGAAGGATGAGACCTAAAAGGACTTCAAGAACTATGGAAAACCACCTGAAGACGACGGGGTGAAATTGGGGAGAACTAAAAAGGAGCTCATGATAGAAGTTGTTGGAAGTAATAGGCTGCATCCCTATGTGCTAGAAGTGTCGGGCCTTAAGTACATAGAAGTTTATTATATGAAATTGTGAAAAATTAAAGATTAAAAAAAAAAACATTTAAAAGCTTTGTACAAAATGATTTACTAGTCCATAACGTACAACTGTATAAGAATTAACAGAGAACTGACAGGAAAAAGAAAACTTTAATGAAGGATTTTAGTGACAATTTACACTATATTAAAAAATTCACATTCTATAGTGAGATATTTAATACAGACTATTTTAAAATTCCATACGAATTCAAGTACTCAGAAAATACTCAATATATAAAAATAAATAATATAATTAGAACCGAACTAGTGGGAAATACTAAGTGATATTAGCATGCATCATTTAATCATTTATATCTTAGGACGATCAGTTAACTTCCCAAACGTTGGATCAAGGCTTGTAATAAAATGTTACCTTAAGAAGCTAGTCTGAGAACTTAAGAGAAATATAATTTAAAAACAATGTGTTTATTCTAGGTTTCTCAACCATAACTATTGAAACTTTGTGATCAGTATCATTATACAATGAAAAGTATATATATATATATATATATATATATATATATATATATATATATATATATATATATATATATATATATATATATATATATATATATATATATATATATATATATATATATATATATATCATACCAGCATCTCTAGGTGCCGCTCTCCAATCTGAAACTCCACCACTTCTATCTTCTCTTTCTTCATCTCTCCTTGAACCTCCTTCACGACGTCCTGTTGCTCTATCTTCCTCGGCAATATCTACTCTTATTTTGCGACCATGCATCATCTTATATATATATATATATATATATATATATATATATATATATATATATATATATATATATATATATATATATATATATATATATATATATATATATATATATATAAATACCAGAAACCAAAAAAGTTACCCAATATTGTGTCAATAAGACAGGATTATCCCTATATATACAGAATATATATAAATCAACCTACTTAAAAAAAAAAAAAAAAAAAAAAAAAAAAAAAAAAAAAAAAAAAAAAAATATATTTATTATATATATATATATATATATAATATATATATATATATATATATATATATATATATATATATATATATATATATATATATATATATATATATATATATATATATATATATATATATATATATATATATATATGGCTTAAGTTAAGAAGTTGTGTAACCATATATATCGATATTTTGATTTTGATATTTCAATTTTAATCGATAATTTAAAATTTCGATAGTTTTAGTAATCATTTCACTTGTATAGTTATAAGTTGTACTTTTTCATTTTAAGATGTTAAAGAAATGTGAATAAATAAAAAAATTACAGATTATATATATATATAAATATATAATATATATATATATATATATATATATATATATATATATATATATATATATATATATATATATATATATATATGGTGTATACGGCAGAAGGCCTATATCCCACGGTAACGTTCCTTCTATCAGTTAGGCCTGTATCACAAGGCAAACTTCGGTCGTTCAGGTTAAGTCTAAGTAAGTACGCTAGAAAACTATTATAATAATAATAGTAATAATCATAATAATATTAATAGGCATAAATGAAATGAAAGCTAAATAATAATAATACAAATGTCAAAAAATTTGCATTGATATATCGGTGCTTTCCAATATATAGAAGGTCAGACAACTTCTTAACCTTTACATATATATATATATATATATATATATATATATATATATATATATATATATATATATATATATATATATATATATATATATATATATATATATATATATATAATAAATTAAACACTCACCTCATCATTGAAAGATAATGATTCTAATAAATCATTCCGAGTAGTAAATTCTACATAAGCAAAACCCTTAAATCTTCCAAACTCTCCTCCTTCCCTGGGTAAACGAACGCTTTTTACCTGAAAGAAAAAACAAATGTAAAAAAAAATATTTAATCTGAACACTACCCACAAATTAAAGCATTGGCAAATGAGCAGCTTACTCAGTCCCATCCTTTCTCTGCTTAATTCTCAGAGCCCAGACTCTACCACTACATTGATTCTTGTATGGGTTTATATGAAGAATATGCAATACTTTCTCCACTTCACTGATTTATAAGCTTCAAATTCTGTGTGTTGGGTAATGTCAGCCTTTAAAATAAATCTATAACTGACTTTAAATATAAATCTACTCTGGTGGATTTATGTAGGTACAGGTCTTTTTACCACCAGTTGAGTACATGTAAGAATGAGCATAGCGCTTTAAGTTTGGGGTCGGAGAATTGGACAGAGAAAAGATGAGTGTGTACGGAGTTGCATAGAATGACCTCTCCACAGGAATATGAGGAGGAGGTATATGCAATCAGAGTTCAGAAGTAGTCTCATACTGGCGATAGTATAAGGAAAGTGATGGAACAGTTTGACACAATGAAAGACTGGAAAAGGTTATTGAAAGCAGGAGAATTAAAAGGCAAAAAAGCTTTAGATTCCACTTGTTTCAAGGATACAAAGATGAACACTATCTCAAATGGACAACCACCAACAGTGGTTGTGCTATGTAATTTTTGAAAACTATTATTGGGCATAAAGGATACCATTTTGAATTTTGATACTGATGATAAAACTCACATTTCATAAATAACAATATGCAGTGAAAAAGTTAACTTTCCATCACTCGAAGGGTTGAGGAGAGGGGAAGGGAGTTATGAGAGCAAAAATGTTCTTGTATTCTATTCAATATTTAAATAAATATGTCTACTGATATCCAAATATCAGTTTATTATTAAGAATTGAGGACTCCATGTACAATGTGTCTATTTAAAGTAAAAAATTAAGGTTTTTGGTGTATTTATTTTTCAAAACTTTTTTTTTTCGCCTCAAGTAAGCTTTACTTAATGGATTGAAGTTTGCTTTCACTACTTCATTAGAGTAGGAGTAATGTGGAATCAAAAGTGGTTCATCTCAGCCAGGCCTCAACCTTATTATTATTATTATTATTATTACATATATATATAATATATATAAATATATATATATATATATATATTATATATATATATATATATATATATATATATTATATATATATATATATATATATATATATATATATATATATATATATATATATATATATAATATATAACAAGTAGATAATTGGAGGACTCATCTGACTTCAAAGTGGTATGACATTCATCACCTATCATGCATTTATAGTACAGCAGTAGATAATAGAATTAAAAATATGTTCAAAATTTGACAGACTTATAAAATAAAAAAAAATAAATAAATAAAATGCTCATTTTATCATTAATGATAGGGCTATCACATATTTCTTCAATCTGAGGTAAACTTTCACTCAAATATTGAGTTCTAGGCATGTTACAATTTTTTATTTGTATATCCTACTTCAGAGTATATATATTTTCTGCAAGTTTCCTCAAAATTGGATATATATATATATATATATATATATATATATATATATATATATATATATATATATATATATATATATATATATATATATATATATATATATATATATATATATATATAAAATATAAAATATAATAAAATATATTAAAAATTTTCACACACACAAAAAAAAATAAAAAAAAATATTTAAAAAAAAGTTTCATCATCAAAAAGAGAAGGAAATATCACCAATATTAAAAAGAATGTTTCTACTTACACTTAAATCCCGGAAAAAATTGCCAATATCTTCATCCTCAACTTCAAAAGGCAGGTTTGCAACATGTGCATAATATGGGGGTTTATTGGGTATTCTATCTGGATCAATTGAAGGTCCTCTAGCTTGCCTTGGAGCTGTTGGTAAAACGATTCTTTCTGTAGATACAAATCTATCATCATCAAAATCTTCACTTTCTTCTGCCCAACTAGATTTAGTAGGAACTACAACAGATGACCCTCCAGAAGTAGTACTGGTCCCCAGGAATTCTCCAAGGGATACAGGTTTCCCTTTAGTTTTTTTTCCTTTTTTAGCTGTTAAAAAAAAAAAAAAAAAATTAATTTATTTTGCACATGTACTTAGGATGTTAGTGATCTACATTAACTGAAAACTAATATTAGCCTACTATGAATTTTTTGGGGGGTAAAGTTTAACTAGATGAACAATTATTTTCTGGAGATTGTTCCTGTAGCTTCAAAATGCATCATAGCACATTCTAAATACCCTACTAATGGCATGAAAATCTTTTATAAACAAACTGATGAAATATAGTAACCTTTAACACAATTTTATCAACTGTAATAATAGCAAATTTATCCTATACAATAAGACTTAGGAATCTCAAATCCATACTAATCTTGTATCAGATCGTAAGTATGACTTCTGCAGTGGGTGCTCAACTGATCATTTTTTTTTTCTTTCTGACTTGGTCCATCTTGTTCTTTAGCACTGAAGTAAATCTTATATTGTGGAAGGAAAAATATCAGAAGCTTTTGGCAGTTTGTGTCAAAGCTTCGATACCTAAATTTCATTCTTCCAGTATCTATTCTTCTCTTAATTTCCTTTTCAGTCATTCTACAGCAACTGTTGTAGACTGACAATATTCATCACATGAATCTATTAATATAGTTTCTAATGGCTCTGTCCTATCTATAACTCCGTTTTTAACTTTTCATCACCTATTTACTAAGTTAATGGCTATCTTTTATTTTCAATTCTGAAAAGCCAAAAGCCTAACAATATATAAATGATGCTAGGAAGATTGCCTTGGAGCAACTAACTACTAATCTTTCTCATATTTATAACTGATGCAAAGAAAACATGGCTTTTTCCAATATTTAAAAAAAAAGATCCTTCATCTTTATACTCCACAATCCTCCATGCAACTATATCATTAAAAAACAACTCAAACACTTGTCTATCCTTAATATTCTTGAAATTTTCTTCATGTGATTTTTATTGGAAAGATTACATGGTTTCTCTTACCAAATAAGCTTCTAAGACACAGAATTTCGAGGAGCTTCCCCAAAATTTTCACATTCTCAATTACTTGCTCTATTATAGTGAGATTCATTTTTATATAGAGTATGCAACACAGTTCAAGGACGGATTCACGTATCATTACAGTTGCTATAATGATTTTTTAATATAACCTAACCAAATAATCTTAACAGTGCTAACCTAACAAATACTATTAATCTACTATTATTTTTAATATAACCTAACCTAATATTTTAATATTACCTTACCAAACATTGTAAAACTAGCATATGAAATGCTGTTAACAATGAATACTGATAATCTAATGAACTATGCTATAATCAACACTGATATCAATTGTTGCTAACCTACAAATTTTATAAAAATCAGAGGAATATAAGTATTATCTACACAGTTAAATTGTGATAAATAATTTTGCCTTTACATACACAGTATATATTTTTAAATGAAGCTAGTGCAAATCTGTACATTGTACATCTTTCAACTCATTCTTTCATTACAAAAAAAAATTTTTTTTAAAAAAGATAGACAAGGGTTAAATTTGAGGTGTGAATTACTGATTTTTATAAGGTTTTCTGAGGTTCTAATTTGCTATAAATGATTATAATATTTAACTTTTATGTTTGGAAATTCTTGGAATATATTTTAACAATAATAATGAAAAGTAGGCCCTGCTCAAATTTTATGTAGATTTACCCTTACATTTTTCAACTTTAAAGAATGATTGATAAAATACAATATAAAATTCAAAGTTGACAGTTTCAATTTAGATCAAATGTTAGCTAGGCGACAAACATACAGGCCTACTACGTATAATTTATTTATTTATTTTTATTTTGCCAACAAAAACTTTTTTCCCTTAGGATATTTAGAAAGTATTGATACATTTCATATTAATAGGAACAAAAAATTGGATAATACTGATAAAAAGGTTTGAATATTTGGTATTTCATCAATATGTAATGGGAATAAAGTATGTACCGTAAAAAGGGGTAAAACTAACTACCCTCAAATTTTAATAAAATTTTTTTTAATGAAAAACTTAACTCTCGATTTTTGATTATTTTTGGTAGAAGTCTTCATATTTCAATGTTTTGTATAATAGCTTAATAAATGACAAAAAAATTACCCCCTCTTTGGGTAGTTTTTTTTTTTTTTTTTTGGACAAAATTCAAAAAATTTTTGAACGACTGTCCCTCCAAAAATATACTGAGTGTGTAACTATAAAACTTAGAGGATTTGAAGAGTACAAAAGGTAAATATTTGCATTTAAAATAATGTAAATTTTCATTCTGTTTAGAAACCGAAGGGTAAAACTAACCAAAAAAAAATTTGTGATTTTTTTTTTTTTTTTTTTTACAGATCTACACAATTTTCAGAGGTTGTACAGTTGGACGAAATACACATTTTTTTTATTTAGTATTTACAATTTTTTTTGGGTACCCTATCATATAGGTGCTATGCACAGGAAATTTTTTTAAAATTTTCCCATGCACAGCAGCAAAATAGTTAGGTATACAAAAAATTTCCTAAAAATTGTGTATCTTGCCCAACTGTACAACCTCGGAAGTTTCTTTTGTTATACCAAACCCAACCATTTTATTGCTGCATATGGGAAAAATTTACTTTTTTTAAAATTTTTCCTGTGCATAGCACAAAAATGATTGAGTGCAGGAATTTTTTTTACAGAGGTTATACAGTTGGGTGAGATACACATTTTTTATTTAGAAAGATTTTTGCATACTCAACCATTTTACTGATGCGCATAGGAAAAAAAATTTGAAAATTTTCCCATGCACAGCAACAAAATAATATATAATATATATATATATATATATATATATATATATATATATATATATATATATATATATATATATATATATATATATATATATATATATATATAGTCAGGCGGGGGAGGTAATGAACGTCTGATTTTGAGGTAAAACGTAAACAGCCTTTATTAATATGAATAAATTGAAATTTTGGCCAAGTAAGTATATGTGTTACTAGCCCAATCCCTTATCATTCGAAAAATGTAAAAAAGTTAATTGTTTTTACCCCTACAATGACATAGCACATGATGAAGTAACATGACCCATTTTGAGACCTCAAAAAGTTCAACTTGTACTTTTGAACATTTAACTTTTTTGGGAAGAAAATCAGTACAGAAACTGAAATTTGGGACAAAATATGAACAGGTTGGGGGTAAGTTATTAGCCAATAGAATGGCAAGTTCCTATACCTTCCCTCAAAGTAGATGGGGGATGTTGACCTATTAACTATAGCATGGGGTGAAAGATGAACATGTTCAATTCATGTTTCTCCCCATAGTTTGTTCACCTTCTTTCCCTAAAACGTGTTCATCTTCTC
>SEYY01017855.1:2500-5000 GCA_009176605.1 Armadillidium nasatum
TTATTCTTCGCTGGATTGAATTTCAATCTCGTGTTTGCACATTTCCCTTCAAACTCTCTCACAAGTATTCTCATCTTTTCTCCAGATTCTGCCACCAACACATGCCGCATCATCTGCAAAAAGTAAAAGATTCACTTCACATTCACCCTCCATATTTCTCAACGTAAAACTCTTCCCTTCTCTCTCCATTTTTCTAAGTAAACCATTCATCAATAGATTAAATAACATGGAGATATTACAAACCCCTGTCTCAATCCCACTCCTATGCTAAACCAATCCGATAGTTCTCTCTTCACCCTCACTCTTGATCTACAATTCGCATATATATATATATATATATATATATATATATATATATATATATATATATATATATATATATATATATATATATATATATATATATATATATATATATATATATATATATATATATATATATTAGTGATGGATCGGATGTCATATTTTCTAATTTGCGGATGCGATGCGGATGTCGAATTTTGGAGAAGTGCGGATGCGGATGCGGATGCGGATGTTGAATTTCCGAAAGTGCGGATGCGGATGCGGATGCGGATGTTGAATTTTCGAAAATGCGGATGCGGATGCGGATGTTGATTTTTGTGCGGATGCTCCGCATCCTCGCATGCGGATGCGGATGCGGATGCCATATATATATATATATATATATATATATATATATATATATATTATATATTTATATATATATATATATATATATATATATATATATATATATATATATATATATATATATATATATATATATATATATATATATATATATATATTGCAGTTATCAGTTTTTAATTAATTTTAATTTCGAAATTTTAAGTTTGTTAATTTTCAATTTAATTATTTTATCACCTTCATTTAATTTTTTTTTAAAATTTATCTCGAAAGACAATTGTAATAATATTATTACTGATATTTAGCTATATAAATATTACATCCAAGAAATGTGGCAATTATCACAAGTATTATTATTATTATTATTATTATTATTATTATTATTATTATTATTATTATTATTATTATTATTATTATTATTATATACATTTCAAAATTAAACTTGCATTTTTAAGAACTTTTTTTGTTGCATCTGATTGCGTTGTGATATTATATAGGCAAAAAAGCCATATAAATAATTAACAAATATTTGAAGCTATCAATATATTTTATAGTGTTCTATAGGTAAAAAGCACATTTTAAACAAGGGTTTCGGAGGGGGGTACTTCTATGAACTTTAAACAAGTCAAAAGATGTAGAGTTTGAACTCCGTTTTAACGACGGGACTAATTATTATTATTATTATTATTATTATTATTATTATTATTATTATTATTATTATTATTATAATTATTATTATTATTATTATTATTATTATTATTATTATTATTATTATTATTATTATTATTATTATTATTATTATTATTATTATTATTATTATTATTATTATTATTATTATTATTATTATGCAGGTTTGTTACCTGTTCATGTTGAGAGATCTGCAGAAAACCTTATCAAAAGTCAAACTAATTTGATTGTGACAATTCTATAAATATTAAATTCTTGTGTAGGCTTCTCATTACCTATTTTAGAACAAACCCAAGTAAGTATAATGGGTTTTCCGAAGGCACAGAAGTTTAACGGAAGCTAAACATAAATTCAGTGTGACAAATATATTTTCCTTAAGATATTCTCCAACCAGAAAAATAGAAAATGACGTTCTATGTGATAACATAGAAGTTTAATAGGAACTGAACAATAAATGTAGTTTGACATATCTACTTTAGTTAAAGCGTTTTCCAACCAATGAAAATGGCTTTGTATGTGATAAGATCGTGTTTTAGAATAAATTTTTTCTATTTAATGAAAAATTATTTCAATAGTAGGAAACAAAATTTGATTCAACGCTTTACTGGCACTGAACAGTTTTAATGAAAGGTCTTAACACCCATACAAAAAGATACACAAATTTTCCTTATATTTATATATATATATATATATATATATATATATATATATATATATATATATATATATATATATATATATATATATATATATATATATATATATATATATATATATATATATATATATATATATATATATATATATATATATATATATATATGGTTTATACAGAGCACACTTTTGGATTCATCTGGCGTGTGTGTGTGTGTGTGTGTGTGTGTGTGTGTGTGTGTGTGTGTATTGTGTATGTATGTGTGTGTGTTGGGACGGGTGGGGTGGGGCAGAAGATAGGGTTAGGGGCTTTGTCGTTAAACAGACCTTTCTGTTATATCGCCAAATTGAATTTTTTTTTTTTCGACAAGGAATGCATTGCATTTATATTACCAGAAATTTATTGTATTTTGCTGAAGTTATATTTTTATTTGCATTTTTGATAGCAAAACCTAAGATTTAAAATTATTATTATTATTATTATTATTATTATTATTATTATTATTATTAT
>SEYY01017855.1:10000-12500 GCA_009176605.1 Armadillidium nasatum
GCATGTCAAACTAAAAACACGTGTGCATCATCACTTCGCAGTTTATGAGACATAATTAAGAATAATGTAGAGTCACGTAATCAAAAGTATCCTCCTAATGTAACTGACAATGAGAAACTGAGGATGAACTTTAGCGTAGTACAGAAATATGAGTAAGCAAAAACAAAGTATAGTTAATAATTATTTGGTAAACTTTGGCAAAAATATTAACTGGGAATTCAGGTTGGCATGAGTTGACAACCTCTGGTAATGCTAAAATTAAACATAACAGCGTTTTAGATGTGAGAGATCAAAAAGAGAAGTTATGCGTCCAAACATTTGATATATATATATATATATATATATATATATATATATATATATATATATATATATATATTATATATATATATATATATATATATATATATATATATATATATATATATATATATATATATATATATATATATATATAATATATATATATATATATATATATATATATATATATATATATATATATATATATATATATATATATATATATATATATATATATATATATATATATATATATATATATATATATATCCCTCTCAATCCTCTAGGTACCGTACCTTTCTTTAACCTCAGTTCTTTCTAAAGTTTTGGAATCTATATTTAACAGGAAGATTTGGAAACATCTCAATTCTTCCAATCTTATCTTCGATCGCCAGTATGGCTTTCGTAAGAAACGCACTACTGGTGATCTTTTTTCTTTCTTGGTCCTCCGCTCGTCGGCATTTCGGTGAATCCTTTGCTGTGGCGATGGACATATCGAAAGCCTTCGATATAGTCTGGCACAAAGCTTTGATATCTAAACATTCCTCTTTCAGTATCTATCCTTCTCTCTGTGACCTTTTCTCTGATTTTCTTTCTGATCGTTCTATAGCAGCTGTTGTAGACTGCCACCGTCCATCCTTTAAATCTATTAAAGACATTGTTCTTCAGGGTTCTCTCCTATCCCCAACACTTTTTCTACTTTTCACTTTCATTAATGACCTTCTTTCTATTAATTCATCTCTTATCCACTCCTATGCCGATGACTCCATCCTTCATTACTTCTTTCCTAAGAGGTTGGGTGTTCTGAGGTGCCTTCAGAATTTCTTCACGCCACCCCAGTTGCTTGCTCTCTATGGGGGTGTTATTCGCCCCTGTATGGAGTACGCCTCACACATCTTCTCTCCACGAGAAGGTGGAGTCTAGGGCTTTTCGTCTCATCGACTCTACTGCTCTAACTAATTCTCGCAAGTTTCTTTCTGCCAGTCAAATTGTTGAGTCACTCTCTCTTTACTAACGCTATTACGATGGACATTGCTCTTCCGAACTCTTCCGTCGCATACCTTCTCTATTGGGAAGAGCTCGTGCGACACTCTTTTCTGCACACTCTCATCCTTTCTCTGTCCAACTCTCCGACCACAGACTGAACCGCTATGCTCAATCTTATTTGTACTCTACTGGTAAAATCTGGAACACACTCCCTTTATCTGTTTTCCCAACTTCCTTTGACTTGCACACTTTCAAACGCCGTACATCTGGACACATCGGCCTTTAACGACCAAGATCTGATGTTTCGGAATTCCGGTGGAAATTAGCACGCCTCCGGCCTTTGCCCACAGGAGGATATATATATATATATATATATATATATATATATATATATATATATATATATATATATATATATATATATATATATATATATATATATATATATATATATATATATATATAAACGGTAATGTTACAGTGATTGTAATAGATTGGTTAATGTATATAATAGTCTGTTATTATTCAAAATGACAAAAAGCAAATATTCACTTTTACCGATAATATTAAATTACAAATATATAATAAATGCTTGGCACGCCAACTTCCTGTTGACCTAACCTGATTTTAAATCTGATCAAACCTAATCTAGCATAACTAATAAAAATTATTTCAAATTATTATTTTTCTAATATTTAAATTTCATTTCTATTAAATTTATAAAATTATTTTTAAGAAAAAAAAAGTCAAAAACTCTAGAGTCAGCATTTTTAAATTTTATTTTCGCAACGTTAGTTTAGGATAGATTTGGTTAGCTTGATTAGGTTAGGTTAGGTGTTATTAAAAGTTAGGTTTTATTAGGTTAGGTTAAGATTAAAAAATAAAAACAGGTACTAAATATAAAATTTAATTTTTTTAAATTAAAAATATTTAAAATACAATTTAAACATAAATAAACCTTTAAAAATCCTATTTAAAATCATTTTAAATAAATATATCATAAAAGGAGGCACATGAAACTGAAAAAGTCCCAAAATTCATCTCAAATAACACACACACACACACACACACACACACACACACACACACACACACACACACACACACACACACACACACACACACACACACACACACACAACCAATCGAAACTGATTCTACCCAATATACGTGAGATAGGTCAGGTACAAGTTACAAGTAGTTCATAATA
>SEYY01017856.1:2500-11531 GCA_009176605.1 Armadillidium nasatum
ATAGAAAATATAACTATTATCTCAAATAAAGTTGCTAGGTATAACCTCTAAAACATTCATCATATTCAGCAAATTTCACAATGAAATTTTGTTTTATCAAAATAACATTTTTATCAGTTTTTCTCTACTGAGTCAAATTTAGTTTGTGTATCTCTACGAAAGGAGTTTGCCAAGTTGCAAACAAGTTTAGAGCGTGTTTAGATTCCAATATAATTATGTAATTTTTATGTGATAATTAACTGAAGGAGTATTTATCTAGTAGGGATCAGCCTATTGGAGTTACCTACTTTATTTCCTTTGTAACACATAACCTAACTACATTGTTTAGATATAAAAATAGATACTTAGTCTGTGCTACCATCAACTATGTGAAAAAAAGAACCTGCATGTTTTCTAATCAGTAAATTAAATTAAATTAAATAAAAATAAATAAATACGCGGTTAAAGCCATTATCCCACTTTTTTATTGAGGTTATAAATCTCTCTCTCTCTCTCGTTTAGGTTCACTAAATGAGGTATATATATATATATATATATATATATATATATATATATATATATATATATATATATATATATATATATATATATATATATATATATATATATATATATATATATATATATATATATATATATATATATATATATATATATATATATATATATATATATATATATATATATATATATATATATATATAGAAAGAGAGACAGAGAGTTTTATCAACCCATTTTTAGGGAATCTTTCAAATGATTGCTTGAGTTCATAATAATAATAATATAATAATAATAATAATAAAAATAATTTTGAACATTACAAAGCACAAAATTAATTACGAACAGTTTTATAACAATTTCAAATAAAACATCACAGCAACTTCTTCATTAAAAAAAAATTCTAGAAAATTTTTATTTATTCTTTTTAAAATCTGATATACTCCATAATACCCCATACCTTTTTGGGTGAAAATATGCCCAGGGTATTCCCATCTTCTTTGAGGGCAACGTCCATTTCTGCAAACACTGCCTCTCTCTGAAGACGGATCGATTCTGTTCTCTTCAATTTCTCTTCCGAGGTCTCGTTTAATTCTGCAATATATATATATATATATATATATATATATATATATATATATATATATATATATATATATATATATATATATATATATATATATATATATATATATATATATATATATATATATATATATATATATATATATATATATATATATATATGAAAATTAAAAGAGTAGGAAAGTACAACGGTTATTCATAAGAATGATGGTAAGGTCAAAAAAAATCAGGGATAACTTAAACTTTTTCAGCATGAGGATGAGAAAAGAAAGTTTAAAGATATAGAATTCAAACATATAATAATTATAAAAGAAATAATATGCAAAGTACGTAATCAGGTGAAGAAGGCATGGATGAATAATTGTTTACTTCGATATTGAATATTTGATAAGAACAATCTTCAACTGATGTACCAAATGTTTTCATTGAATCTGTAGAAGAATGTGTAAACAAGAGAGAGAGAGAGAGAGAGAGAGAGAGAGAGAGAGAGAGAGAGAGAGAGAGAGAGAGAGAGAGAGAGAGAGAGAGAGAGAGAGAGAGAGAGAGAGAGAGAGAGAGAGAGAGAGAGAGAGAGAGAGAGAGAGAGAGAGAGAGAGAGAGAGAGAGAGAGAGAGAGAGAGAGAGAGAGAGAGAGAGAGAGAGAGAGAGAGAGAGAGAGAGAGAGAGAGAGAGAGAGAGAGAGAGAGAGAGAGAGAGAGAGAGAGAGAGAGAGAGAGAGAGAGAGAGAGAGAGAGAGAGAGTAGAGAGAGAGAGAGAGAGAGAGAGAGATTAGAAAAAAAATACAATATTTGGTATTATTGAGTTGTAGGGATTGAAGGAGGAGGAATAGCTCGGGAATCGTGTAACGTAGAATTATAGGCAAAAGTATTAACGAAATTTTCGGTTTTAGCAGGCGGTAAAACCTCAGGTGTGCCGTCAGAAGATACAAGAGGAGGGAAAGAAAAAGAAGCAAAATTTATTTTTATTTATTTATTTTTTTTTTGGCAAAATGCCAGAAAGGGGCATGGAATGAGGAACCAGAAAGATTATTGCATTTTCTACTGGAGAATAGAGTTTTTGGTGTTACTATGAATAAATTTTGTTCGATTTTGAGATGAAGTATAAGTTACTTGAGTTTCTAGAGTCTAAATTTCTAAAGGAAGTGTCCTTGCGACAAATAGCACCATAACAAGCATTTTTTTTTTTTAAATCAAAGTTTGTTTGGTTTACCTGAAGGGAATGAATATGGAATGTACTCATCCATGCCAGAGAGAATCACTTCCGGAATCACTCGCGAAAGCAATAATAATCATTCAACGGGAAATCATAAAGTAAGGGCATTTTGATGAAAAAATACAAACATTTCCTCACAATAATTTGTAGTCCTTCCCTCTAAAGACCTGGAGACAGAAGAGAATACAGAGTAAAGAAGGTGTTCGGATAAACCCAGAGGTGGAGAGTCTAACAATATAAGGAGAAGGAAGAAGGATTAGACGTTTAAGGAGAAGGAAGGAGGATTAGAAGTTAAGAAAAATACTTAGAATGTTGAGTTCATCCCCAAGGCAACCAGGGAAACGTGTACAAATCAGAATATTTGAAAAAAAAACTTCGAAAGAAATTTAAAACATTTAACTAAAAAAAAAATCATTTCATTATGGAATTACTTACTTGGCTCTACTTCTGCATGAACACCTTCTGACCTCGCTTCTGAAGCAGTACATGGTACATCTATTTTATATATATATATATATATATATATATATATATATATATATATATATATATATATATATATATATATATATATATATATATATATATATATATATATATATATATATATAGTGATATTATACTAAAATCAAAAATTCTTTATAGTAGACAATTTAACAGAGACAAGAGAGCATGATAAGAAATTTAAGAAAAAATCATGAAATCTGGAAGAAAAATTTGGGTTGGTATGTCTTTGCAACATTTAAGAAAGGGCTGGATAATTATATCGAAAGTCTAGGTTTCAAATGAACTAATTAACAGTTCTGTATTTAGCTAGCTTCTGATAATCTTTTGGGAAACTGATGATGGATGATCTTGGTAAAATAATGAAGACCCAATCTAAAAGAAGGATCGTGGTTAAGGTAATTATTAAATTTAACCAACATATTCCCTGTAAAAAAAATGACAATAACCTAATCAAATAACTTGAACTATATATTTATAATATCCTGTAGCTAAAATTTTACACACACCTTTGGATGTGGCAAATTTGGGTTAGGTTAAAATTTAGTTTATATGCAACTATTTTGCATATTGCATGTCATTAGGTCGACAAATTATTTACTTGACTGAAACATTATCAATAAATCTGTGTGGCTTCTTACTGTCTATGCCTTTCATATATATATATATATATATATATATATATATATATATATATATATATATATATATATATATATATATATATATATATATATATATATATATATATATATATATATATATATATATATATATATATATATACCTGTAATATCGATTTTGGAGTCTGTTTCAATGCTTAAATTTTCATTTGCACTTTTCTTGAACAAAGAAATTTTATTTATACAAACAGTACAAATAAAAAGATTTTTGCCATCTTTTAAACAATACTTTTGTTGCAGGTATGGAGTAATTTTAATGAGGCTTTTTAAAATTGTTTTTTTGTGTCTTTTGAAAGGGTCATAACATTTTTTTGTATAGTCTTTCGACATTTTTATATTTATTCTGAAAAAAAAAAAAAAAAAAAAAAAAAAAAAATATATATATATATATATATATATATATATATATATATATATATATATATATATATATATATATATATATATATATATATATATATATATATATATATATATATATATATATAGGGATGGAGTCAAGTATCAGTATTGGCTATTATCAATAAATTTTATGGTATCTGTATATAAATTTTATAAGTATATATATATATATATATATATATATATATATATATATATATATATATATATATATATATATATATATATATATATATATATATATATATATATATATATATATATATATATATATATATATACATGTGCCATTTAAGACTGCTCGAATCCAAACCCCCAAAGTCATAATTTTATTTCTAATTTTGCTCCCAGATTTACTTATTTTTAAATTTAACTAGAAAGGATTTATAAATAATGATAAAATTTATCTATATAAATTGGAAGTCTAAAGAGATCTCTGGCAGACCTGGGGATTTGGAATATCATGCATGTATGCAGTTGGATTATATACAGTGGCAGCTTGTGGCTTAAACTAGTAATGTGCTGCTTCAGAAAATTTTTACACATTGTATAGCATATGAAATTATTATTATTATATATGAAGAAACACTACCTTACACTTCCACAACAGGAGTGACACTGTGTGAGCAACAGTGTTTTCTCTACCTAGCACGTAGCTCTTATCTTGAGTCATGTGCGTTTGCACACAATAGCAAAACAAATAATATAGTAATATGCCTTTTTCTTTAAATTTTAGCTTTCAATATGACATTCATGGTTAATTTTTATGTCTTGTAATAATATATATAGTTCTAAAATGCCAGAATCCTACGTATTACTCAAATCCAGAAAATTCTACCTCTGAAATAAATTTTACTTTAAAGAAAATCAACCTTAATATTTCTATATTTTAACAATTTTTTTTAACACTTTTTAAATCCTAATTCAAACTTGTACTAAATTTTTATTACAATTTTCAATGTAACTTTAGCCCAAAGCAAAATTGCTTGACACACACACACACACACACACACATATATATATATATATATATATATATATATATATATATATATATATATATATATATATATATATATATATATATATATATATATATATATATATATATATATATATATATATATATATATATATATATATATATATATAGTATCTATCATATAATTAGTATATATATCAATTATTATTATTATAATAATAATTTATATTAAGTTTCAAACTTCTACTCAGGAAAAAAACCAAAGTTAAATCAACAAATTTATTAAATCTTTCTTAATCACAAAATATAATAATATGTAAAAAACAAAAACAAATGATATCTTTTTGAAACTTTGAAGTTATCATTCTAAAGGTTAAAATACAAAACTTTTACTCTGGATTTGAGTAAATACTTATGCCAATTCATAAACCAAGTGACAAATTTTTGGAATGCTTTGTCAGAAAAACTAATGTAGGAGATAAAATATGAGTGCTAATATAATATGTGGCGGCCCAATGTGAACTTCACAAGAAATAAAGTAAGTAATATAGTATGTGTCCTATATACAAATGCATGTCACATGAACATAATTATACGGGAACTCCTCCTCTAACATGTATGTGGACTGCATACTGTAGTAACAGCAATATATGATATTTTGCATTCACTGTAATAGTATTTTATTTTTAAAAATATCATATATTGCTGTTACTACAGTATGCAGTCCACATACATGTTAGAGGAGGAGTTCCCGTATAATTATGTTCATGTGACATGCATTTGTATATAGGACACATACTATATTACTTACTTTATTTCTTGTGAAGTTCACATTGGGCCGCCACATATTATATTAGCACTCATATTTTATCTCCTACATTAGTTTTTCTGACAAAGCATTCCAAAAATTTGTCACTTGGTTTATGAATTGGCATAAGTATTTACTCAAATCCAGAGTAAAAGTTTTGTATTTTAACCTTTAGAATGATAACTTCAAAGTTTCAAAAATATATCATTTGTTTTTGTTTTTTACATATTATTATATTTTGTGATTAAGAAAGATTTAATAAATTTGTTGATTTAACTTTGGTTTTTTTCCTGAGTAGAAGTTTGAAACTTAATATAAATTATTATTATAATAATAATAATTGAAAAAAAAAAAAAAAAAAAAAAAAAAAAAAAATATATAATATATATATATATATATATATATATATATATATATATATATATATATATATATATATATATATATATATATATATATATATATATATATATATATATATATATATATATATATATATATATATATATATATATATGTGTGTGTGTGTGTGTGTCAAGCAATTTTGCTTTGGGCTAAAGTTACATTGAAAATTGTAATAAAAATTTAGTACAAGTTTGAATTAGGATTTAAAAAGTGTTAAAAAAAAATTGTTAAAATATAGAAATATTAAGGTTGATTTTCTTTAAAGTAAAATTTATTTCAGAGGTAGAATTTTCTGGATTTGAGTAATACGTAGGATTCTGGCATTTTAGAACTATATATATATTATTACAAGACATAAATATTAACCATGAATGTCATATTGAAAGCTAAAATTTAAAGAAAAAGGCATATTACTATATTTTTGTTTTGCTATTGTGTGCAAACGCACATGACTCAAGATAAGAGCTACGTGCTAGGTAGAGAAAACACTGTTGCTCACACAGTGTCACTCCTGTTGTGGAAGTGTAAGGTAGTGTTTCTTCATATATAATAATAATAATTTCATATGCTCTACAATGTGTAAAAATTTTCTGAAGCAGCACATTACTAGTTTAAGCCACAAGCTGCCACTGTATATAATCCAACTGCATACATGCATGATATTCCAAATCCCCAGGTCTGCCAGAGATCTCTTTAGACTTCCAATTTATATAGATAAATTTTATCATTATTTATAAATCCTTTCTAGTTAAATTTAAAAATAAGTAAATCTGGGAGCAAAATTAGAAATAAAATTATGACTTTGGGGGTTTGGATTCGAGCAGTCTTAAATGGCACATGTGATATATTATATATATATATATATATATATATATATATATATATATATATATATATATATATATATATATATATATATATATATATATATATATATATATATATATATATTATATAATTTATATATCAGAATATTATATATATATATATATATATATATATATATATATATATATATATATATATATATATATATATATATATATATATATATATATATATATATATATATATATATTTTTTTTTTTTTTTTTTTTTTTTTTTTTTTTTTTTCAGAATAAATATAAAAATGTCGAAAGACTATACAAAAAAATGTTATGACCCTTTCAAAAGACACAAAAAACCAATTTTAAAAAGCCTCATTAAAATTACTCCATACCTGCAACAAAAGTATTGTTTAAAAGATGGCAAAAATCTTTTTATTTGTACTGTTTGTATAAATAAAATTTCTTTGTTCAAGAAAAGTGCAAATGAAAATTTAAGCATTGAAACAGACTCCAAAATCGATATTACAGGTAATATATATATATATATATATATATATATATATATATATATATATATATATATATATATATATATATATATATATATATATATATATATATATATATATATATATATATATATATATATATATATATATGAAAGGCATAGACAGTAAGAAGCCACACAGATTTATTGATAATGTTTCAGTCAAGTAAATAATTTGTCGACCTAATGACATGCAATATGCAAAATAGTTGCATATAAACTAAATTTTAACCTAACCCAAATTTGCCACATCCAAAGGTGTGTGTAAAATTTTAGCTACAGGATATTATAAATATATAGTTCAAGTTATTTGATTAGGTTATTGTCATTTTTTTTACAGGGAATATGTTGGTTAAATTTAATAATTACCTTAACCACGATCCTTCTTTTAGATTGGGTCTTCATTATTTTACCAAGATCATCCATCATCAGTTTCCCAAAAGATTATCAGAAGCTAGCTAAATACAGAACTGTTAATTAGTTCATTTGAAACCTAGACTTTCGATATAATTATCCAGCCCTTTCTTAAATGTTGCAAAGACATACCAACCCAAATTTTTCTTCCAGATTTCATGATTTTTTCTTAAATTTCTTATCATGCTCTCTTGTCTCTGTTAAATTGTCTACTATAAAGAATTTTTGATTTTAGTATAATCACTTATATATATATATATATATATATATATATATATATATATATATATATATATATATATATATATATATATATATATATATATATATATATATATATATATATATATATATATATATATATATATATATATATAAATAGATGTACCATGTACTGCTTCAGAAGCGAGGTCAGAAGGTGTTCATGCAGAAGTAGAGCCAAGTAAGTAATTCCATAATGAAATGATTTTTTTTTTAGTTAAATATGTTTTAAATTTCTTTCGAAGTTTTTTTTTCAAATATTCTGATTTGTACACGTTTCCCTGGTTGCCTTGGGGATGAACTCAACATTCTAAGTATTTTTCTTAACTTCTAATCCTCCTTCCTTCTCCTTAAACGTCTAATCCTTCTTCCTTCTCCTTATATTGTTAGACTCTCCACCTCTGGGTTTATCCGAACACCTTCTTTACTCTGTATTCTCTTCTGTCTCCAGGTCTTTAGAGGGAAGGACTACAAATTATTGTGAGGAAATGTTTGTATTTTTTCATCAAAATGCCCTTACTTTATGATTTCCCGTTGAATGATTATTATTGCTTTCGCGAGTGATTCCGGAAGTGATTCTCTCTGGCATGGATGAGTACATTCCATATTCATTCCCTTCAGGTAAACCAAACAAACTTTGATTTAAAAAAAAAAAATGCTTGTTATGGTGCTATTTGTCGCAAGGACACTTCCTTTAGAAATTTAGACTCTAGAAACTCAAGTAACTTATACTTCATCTCAAAATCGAACAAAATTTATTCATAGTAACACCAAAAACTCTATTCTCCAGTAGAAAATGCAATAATCTTTCTGGTTCCTCTTCCATCTCGCCCTTTCTGGCATTTTGCCAAAAAAAATAAATAAATAAAAATAAATTTTGCTTCTTTTTCTTTCCCTCCTCTT
>SEYY01017857.1:0-10816 GCA_009176605.1 Armadillidium nasatum
TATATATATATATATATATATATATATATATATATATATATATATATATATATATATATATATATATATATATATATATATATATATATATATATATATATATATATATATATATATATATATATATATATATATATATTTATAAATTAAAAAATAAAATCATATACAAAACTATAAAATTAATATTAATGTTACCCTCTTAATAAAATTATTAATATAAATTTAAAAACTATGTAAAATTTTTAAAATTTTTATTGTATATAAATTAAAAATAAAAATTGCAAAATTTTTTTCATAATTATTTCTTCATAATTCTGTTTTATAAGCAACTAAATAAAATTTGGTTAGTAGTACTTGATAAATAATAACCGAAGATTATTAATTTTGATCGGTCTTTACAAGACCCAAAGTTTTATAACTAATTTAGGGATTTGCATCTGCATTTCCTCCCTTGAAGGGTTTTTACCCTGTCAATGAGACCTGCATACTTCGATATCTGCTCGTTAAAAGTCTCTCTACTAGTGATATTTAAGATCATGTATTTCGGCTCGTTGTTTTCAGTGTCAGTCCTCAAGTTTTATTTAAACTTAAGTAATATCATTCTTCTCAAAGCTGTGGTTTCCAATGCTGGTCCGAGAGTTGTTACAAGCAGTAAGCAATGATTATAGAGCAGAGTTGCTAAATATTGATAGTGTTAAATAAAACTGACCTTGATTTTATATATATATATATATATATATATATATATATATATATATATATATATATATATATATATATATATATATAATATATATATATATATATATATATATATATATATATATATATATATATATATATATATAATATATATATATATAATATATATATATATATATATATATATATATATATATATATATATATATATATATATATATATATATATATATATATATATATATATATATATATATATATATATATATATATATATATATATATATATATATATATATATATATATATATATATATATATATATATATATATATATATATATATATATATATATATATATATATATATATATATATATATATATATATATATAATATATATATATATATATATATATATATATATATATATATATATATATATATATATATATATATATATATATATATATATATATATATATATATATATATATATATATATATATATATATATATATATATATATATATATATATATATATATATATATATATATATATAATATATATATATATATATATATATATATATATATATATATATATATATATATATATATATATATATATATATATATATATATATATATATATATATATATATATATATATATATATATATATATATATATATATATATCTATATAATATATATATATATATTACCCATTTTATATGAAAAAGTGAAAATAATTTTATATTTCTAGAAGATTTTTTTATATTTATAATAAATTATAATTTATAAAAATAATGCAAAAAAATATTTTCATAATTGCTTACTAAATTCTTATTCTTAAACAAAATATTTTTGATTAAGTATTTTATGACATAAATATTAACAAGTTTACGCTATTTCTTGAAGGTCTCGGATGAGACCTTGGGTTGCTGAAAGAGAACCGATACATGTTGAAATCTTCCAACGATAGTATCGAGAAAACATGAATAGAGTTTAATTTAAACTAGAACATCGGTGAATCGATATTTTTTCCTATATCGGTCTTCCTATGTAATAAAAACTCCAAACTTAAGTTTAGCATTCTTTCCTTGAGACCATGATCTCAAGGTCTCAACAAAGGTTTCGCACACTTTGTGAGGAGCCCAATGTTTGTCTTGGTCCCCAAGTGGTACTTTGAATTACGCAAAATACACGTTCTTAACAAAGTAAGTAATATTGCGCCTCTGAGTCTTCAAAGTAAAGTTTCCACAGATATAACAAAATATATTTTGATCATTTGAGCACTGTCTTCTGTGAAATGTAGAGGCCATTGTTAGATCTGCAACAAATCCTGCAGACAAATACAAGCAGGATAAAAACAATGAATAACATATTTCAATATAATTTCAAAAATAAACCATTACCGGCTGACGAGTCTTGTGTAAGTTGAAATCTGTTTGTTTACTTTCGTATCATAAAAAATGGGAATGTTATGTATGTTCAAAGAAAACGAAGATATTCTCGTTTATTGGGAGACTAAATGAAAAGTAAATTTACCAAACTAAACCAACTAATCCTGCCCTTTTGCTACACTACTGAGTAGAAGGATAATTCTTTCTTGGAATTCATGAAAATGGGATATATACCTATAGCTCAAAAACTTGATGTGATAGAGAAAATATAAGACCAGATATGAATTCAGCACCCTCAAATTAGTCTAATACTGTTCTTAACTCCAGGCCAGAAAAAAAAAAAAAAATTTTTTTTAATTATAAATTTTGTTAAATTATTATCCCTACATTCTTTCATTGAAAGAATAGGCGAAAGTAGTTTTCGTTACGGTGTTATTTTGTTTTTCCTGTAAAAATAATGTAGGACTACTTACTGTACAGTCGTCAACAGAAGTTCGTTCCTATTAAGCTGGAAATAAATATTTATATAAAATGGGGATCATTTCAGGTTCAGCCAATCACAGTTCAATTAAGCCCCTCTCAATGTTTTTATTTTCTTTTTATTCAAAATAGAGCTTTTATGAAATGATTTCCATTTTATATAAATATTTATTTCCAGCCTAATAGGAACGAACTTCTGTTGACGACTGTGCGTATTTATCCATCTTTTTCAAAGTTTCTTTTGGAAATTTTTACTATTTCATAATATTTAAAAGTTCTATTATTATTATTATTATTATTATTATTTTATTATTATTATTATTATTATTATTATTATTATTGTTAAAGATCGAAAATAGTTTTGGAATTTCAATAAAATATTTTGCATGATTTTAAAAAAAATAAAATCAAAAATTATATTTTATAGATTTTAATTAAAAATTATTAGCTTACCCAAAATTTGAAAATAATTTTTATATTAAGTAATAAATTTTAAATTTTGAAAAATTGAGAAAAATTTGCTTTATAAATTTATATTTTTAAATAGAAAATAAACTTTAAAAATTTAAATATTTTTCTGATACAGGTCTTTAAGGGCCTACAAATAAATGTCTAATTTCAATGTTCAATTGACAAATTTCTTTAATTATTTCTGAGTTGGATTGACTCTAATAATAATAATAATATATATATATATATATATATATATATATATATTATATATATATATATATATATATATATATATATATATATATATATATATATATATATATATTAATATATATATATATATATATATATATATATATATTTTATTTTTTTTTTTTACACATCACCACCACTCACGGGCAAAGCCCTATTCAAGGAGGGGGTGTTAAAAGAATAAAAATGAAAGTAAATAGAGAACAAAATCCAGAAAATAAAACCACTCCTACAGTACCCACCTAACGCAAATTTCTCAGGTGGGCGCAGACGCGGGCTTTAAAGACATTGATATTAAATGCAGAGGGAAATACAGAAGATGGAAGAGAGTTCCACAAGACAGAGGTGGCAGGAAAGAAAGAGGCACCACAGCGGACAAGCCTGGAGTTGCCTATGTCCACGCAAAATTGATGAGCGGACATTGCACCCCTTGTGCTGCGAGGACGCCGTAAAGGTGGAGGTACACGGGTGGATAGTTCCCTCGAGCATTTGTCCACTGTAGTACCTATAGAAAAGTGACAAGGCACCAACATCACGTCGCAAAGATAAAGAATCAAGAGAATTAGAAAGAGCGGGACAGTTTATAAGTCTTTTAGCCTTTGACTCAACCCTATCCAAAAGACGGGTGAAACCTGAGCCACCCCAGATATGAGAGCAGTACTCCATACAAGGGCGGATGAGACCCTTGTATAATTGGAGTAACTGCGAGGAAGGAAAAAATTCTCAGTCTAACAGAACTATATATATATATATATATATATATATATATATATATATATATATATATATATATATATATATATATATATATATATATATATATTATATATATATATATTATGTATATATATATATATATATATATATATATATATATATATATATATATATATATATATATATATATATATATATATATATATATATATATATATAGATAATCGCTGAGCAAACTGATTAAAATTGACATTCACATTCGCACTTGAAAATATTTCTACATCCGCATCCGTAAAGGAGAAAATGATATTTGATCCATATTATATATATATATATATATATATATATATATATATATTATATATATATATATATATATATATATATATATTATATATATTATATATATTATATATACATATAGTTTTAAAGAAAAAATATTACATTTATAAAATAAAATAAATATAAAATAAATTTTCCGTAATATTAAAATAAATTTTATTTATAATAAGGAAAATTTGCTTTCTTATATTAATAAATATGTCAAATAATTTGTTTGGTTATTTTGGTCGGTCTTGTTAGTTCAAGATCTTAAATTATTCAATACTAATACTATTAATTAATTATTATAGTCGAAGGTGTACTAACCAACGGGATTTTGGAAAGCAGGATTCTGTATATTTCACGTTTGAAATAAATTACGAACTTTTTCTGTAGGAGTAAATCGAATTCAATAGTAGTAAGGGCTCTTCCAAGCTACAGTATTTAATACAACAACCTTGAAATATTGCTCTCCTCCACCTTTGTAATAATACCACCCAAAATTCCTATCAAAGAATGATTAAAAAATTATATATATATATATATATTATATATATATATATATATATATATATATATATATATATATATATATATATATATATATATATATTATATATATATATATTATTATATATATATATATTTATATATATATATTATATATATATATATATATATATATATATAATAATATATATAATATATATAATATATATATATATATATATATATATATATATATATATATATATATATATATATATATATATATAATAAAAAAAAAAAAATAATAATAATAATAATAATAATAATAATAATAATAATAATAATAATAATAATAATAATAATAATAATTAGTAGTAGTAGTAGTAGTATTACAGGTATCTAAATTTTTATGAATAGGAGTCAGTTTGAGAAAGTTCTGGAATCGAATTTGAGTCTGAATCGAGTTCCAAATTATTTCGATAGTTTTCACTCATTCATTATTGTGGATTAATCTTCCAAATATTACAGATAGTGAGAGAAGAGTAGGCCCCGATTTATTAAATTGATAAGTATCAAAATACAAGCTAATATTTGTTAATTTTGGTACTTTTTATATTTAGAAAATGCAAATTAGAGAATAAATTTCAAAATATTTGAGTTATACCTGGATATATGTTTTAAAATGTTCACCAAATATGCTTATTTATTGTTTTTCCTTCTAGTTTTTAATTTCTTTATCTGGTAAGTGATATATATATATATATATATATATATATATATATATATATATATATATATATAATATATATATATATATATATATATATATATATATATATATATATATATATATATATATATATATATATATATATATATATATATAGATAGATAGTAGATAGATAGATAGATATTAGAAAATCCTTATATTTTGCTTAGTAGATAAAACTATTATGAGAAATCCTTATATTTTAGATTTAATTAATGGATAAAATGATTTTAAAGTATCAAATACGCCCTAAACTTAAAAAAATATTTTATAGAGCGGCAACATTTACTTTTTTCTATGCCTCGTGTTAATACTTTTGAAAGAAACGTTTAAAGACTTAGCTTTTCACCGTTGGCAGTGTAAGTCATTTTTACAATTATGTTAGAAATATTTTAACTACAGAATACTCATCTAAGTCAAAACAAGTCGTCGATAAGATGAGTGCTTCCTTATTTTACTATTTAAATTATTTGTAGCCTTAAAGTAGCTATATATACTTTAACCCTTAGGGTGAGAATCTTAGAGAGCTTTGTAAAGAAGTTAGGGCCTAACTTGACCTACTCAATCCTATAACTATTGTTTACTATTTGAATTAAATTGACTTATTTGTTTGCCTTTTGGGGTTGAGTTAGATTATTAGCTTGAATTGAATGATTGACTTGACTCTACTGTATAACTGGACCTGAGTTTTTGAGCAGAGTTTTTGAGAGTTCTTACTTGTTGGGTTTGAGCTTATGTTCGTACTTGGCTGAAAAGTTACCTAATTTACTACTTTAAAATTTACTTATGAGCTTAACGAATAAGCCGAACATCCAAGTATTTAATTCTTGGAAACAAAGTAAATCCAATTTTATGTTCGAATTTTGCAGAATATTTTAAATGGTGAGTTCTTTATTAATTTCTTTTTATTAATTTGTAGGCTAAATTTTAATAGAATAAGGTTTATCGTTGGCAAAGCAGTAACTTTATCTGCCTTAAGCGTTTGCAGGGGTTTTACGCCACATAAATTCCCAACACTATCTATGGTTTTCAAAATATCAAAATACACTCTAAACTTAAAAAATACTATATAGAATAGCAACATTTTACATGTTTTGAATCTCGTTATATACACGAAAAGCCAGAGGACTTGCCTTATTTAACATCGACAGTGTAAGTCGCTTTTTTACAATTATGATTTAGCGTTTTTTAGCTAAAATACTCATCAAACCATGAAGAGTCTTCCATAAGATGAGTATTATCCCATTTAACTATTTTAAATTACTTGTAGCCGTATGGTAGTTATATATACTTTTATCCTTAGGGTAGGAATTTTAGAATTCTGTAATGAAATATAAGTCCTTTACATTTGACACTCGCCTCGATCCCTTTTTTTTATTGTTTGTTGTTTGAATTTAGCTTGACATTTGTTTATGGATCGGGTTGAGTACTTTTAACTTGAATTTTATATTTGACTTTACTTATACTGTCTAACTGGGTCTTGGTTTTTTTTTGCAGAGTTTGAGGGTTCTTGCTTAGGGTTGAAGCTATATTTTGACTAGGCAATAATGTTACCTAATTTACTACTATAAAATTTACTTAAGAGCTTATACAAAAAAATAAATAAATAAAAAAAAAGAAGAAAGAAAGAAAAAGAAAAAAAACGATATTCCAAGTTATTAACCTTGGAAACAGTAAATCTCTAAAATTCCCCCTTTTTATTTTAACAATATAAGGGACATTTTCAATAGTGAGTTCTTTATTAATTTCCTTTTATCAATTATAGGCTAAATTTACTAGAATTAGGTTTATTCTTAACTTAAACGCAAAATGCAACTGCATTAAGTGCTTTCTAGAGTTTCAGCGCCATTGAAATTCCCAACAATATATATATATATTATATATATATATATATATATATATATATATATATATATATATATATATATATATATATATATATATATATATATATATATATATATCCGCCGCAGGGATACTGCCTTCAGAGATTACCGTCGTCTTCAAACTCCTGAAACTCATGCTACTTATATTTCATCCCGGAATCGTGCAAAATCTATTCTTCGAGATACCAAAAACTCTTTTCTCCACCGCAAATGCAATAATCTTTCTGGTTCTTCTTCATCTCGCCCTTTCTGGCATTTGGCAAAAAATGTCAACTCTAACTTTGCTTCTTCCTCTTTCCCTCCTCTAGTCTCTTCTGATGGCACAACTGCTATTTTACCTTCTACTAAAGCTGAACTCTTCGCCCAAACTTTTGCCTCTAACTCTACCTTGGACGATTCCGGAGCTATTCCTCCTCCTACAACCCCCTCCAACTCATTTATGCCTAACATTGTAATTTCTTCTAAAGATGTCATTTCTGCTCTCTCTGAGCTTAACACTAAGAAGGCGTACGGTCCTGATGGTATTCCTCCTGTGGTTCTTAAAACTTGTGCTTCTGAGCTTGCACCCTGCCTTGGTAAACTATTTCGTCTTTGCCTTTCTACTTCGATCTTCCCTTCTTGTTGGAAACGTGCTCTCATTCAACCTGTACCGAAGAAGGGGGACCCTTCTCAACCCTCTAACTATCGTCCAATTTCTTTAACCTCCGTTCTTTCTAAAGTTTTCGAATCTATCCTTAACAGGAAGATTTGGAAACATCTCAATTCTTCCAATCTTATCTCTGATCGCCAGTATGGCTTTCGTAAAGGACGTTCTACTGGTGATCTTCTTTCCCTACTTTCTGACTCTTGGTCCTCCGCTCTTCTGGGTTTCGGTGAATCTTTCGCTGTGGCGCTAGACATATCGAAAGCTTTCGATAGAGTCTGGCACAAAGCTTTGATTTCCAAACTTCCCTCTTTCGGAATCTATCCTTCTCTCTGTGACCTCCTATCTAATTTCCTTTCTGGTCGTTCTATAGCAGCTGCTGTAGACGGCCACCGTTCCTCCTTATAAATCTATAATAGTGGTGTTCCTCAAGGATCTGTCCTTTCTCCAACTCTTTTTCTAATTTTCATCAATGATCTTCTCTCTATTACTTCGTCTCCTATACACTCCTATGCCGATGACTCCACCCTTCATTATTCCTTTCAATTTGAAAGACGTCCCTCCCAACAGCAGTTATTAGAGCGCAAGAAGGATTGCCTTGGAGCAACTGACCTCTGATCTATCTCTCATTTCAAATTGGGGCAGAGAAAACATGGTCGTTTTCAATGCCTCAAAAACTCAATTCCTCCATCTTTCTACTCGACACAATCTTCCACACAACTATGACATCTTCTTCGAAAACACTCAACTCAAACCTTCATCTGTTCTCAATATTCTCGGTGTTTCTTTTTCTCGTGATCTTTCTTGGAAAGATCACATTATTTCTCTCTCTAAACAAGCTTCTAAGAGGTTGGGTGTTCTGTGGCGCCTTGGTAGTTTTTTTACGCCACCCCAGTTGCTTGCCCTGTATAGGGGTGTTGTTCGCCCCTGTATGGAGTACGCCTCGCATATCTGGGGTGGGTCCACACATACAGCTCATCTTGAAAAGGTGGAGTCTAGGGCTTTTCGTCTTATCAACTCTCCTGCTCTTACTAACTCTCTCCAATCTCTTTCTTCCGTCGAATTGTTGCGTCACTCTCTCTATACTATCGCTATTACAACGGACATTGCTCTTCTGAACTCTCACGTCGCATACCTCCTCCACTGAGAAGGGCTCGTGCGACACGTCTTTCTACACAGTCTCATCCTTTCTCTGTCCAACTCTCCGACCCCAGACTTAACCGCTATGCTCAATCTTACATGTCCTCTACTGGTAAAGTCTGGAACACACTCCCTTTATCTGTTTTCCCAACTTCCTTTGACTTGCACACTTTTAAACGCCGTGTATCGGGTCACGTCGGCCATTAGCGACCCCGAATCTGATTGCTTCCCGGCTCCGGTGGATATTGGTAGGCCTTGGGCCTTTGCCCACCGGAGGAGACATAAAAAAAAAAATATATATAATAATATATATATATATATATATATATATATAATATATATATACTATATATATATATATATATATATATATATATATATATTTTTTTTTTTTTTTTTTTTTTTACATTTTAAAAAAAAAAAACAATAGAAAACAATAATAAAAAAAAAATATTAAAAAATTTTAAAATTTAGCTTAATTAATTATTTTTTTTATTGATAATAATTTAAAGTTAAATTAAAAAAATAAAAATAAAAAATGCCCTATTGAACTTACTTTTAAAAGAGATATCAGTTAAGTTTCAGTGTTTTGCATATAAATTTAGTTTTCTTATTATATATATATATTAATATATATATTATATATATATATATTATATATATATATATATATATATATATGGTAAAGGTGTAGATGTTTTGACTTGTGATTGTCCGAAAATATCGATAAATATCGGAGAAGCCTAACGTAAACAAGAACGTTGCCAGAGGTACTATTACACTAACATACACACAATTATTATTACTTACTTTTCTAGCAGAACCTAATTCGACTTATCATAACCTGAACTACCGAAGATGCCGTAATTTAACCTAAATAATAATAATATTTAATGTACTTATAGTTTATAACACCAAAATTTAAGGTATCTGAACTGAAAAGAACAAATTGCACTTATATCTTGAACAGTCAAAGGTAAATTGAAATTCGTTAGGTATAAATATCGATTAAAATAAAATATCGACTTAAAAATATCGATATAAAAAATAAAAAAAAAAAAAAAAATTATTGAACTTACTTTTAAAAGAGATATCAGTTAAGTTTCAGTGTTTTGCATATAAATTTTTTCTTATTCATATATATATATATATATATATATATATATATATATATATATATATATATATATATATATATATATATATATATATGGTAAAGGTGTAGATTGTTTCTGACTTTCGATTGTCCGAAAATATCGATAATCGAAAATATCGGAGAAGCCTAACGTAAACAAGAACGTTGCCAGAGGTACTATTACACTAGACATACACACAATTATTATTACTTACTTTTCTAGCAGAACCTAATTCGACTTATCATAACCTGAACTACCGAAGATGCCGTAATTTAACCTAATAATAATAATTTTAATGTACTTATAGTTTATAACATGACCAAAATTTAAGGTATCTGAACTGAAAAGAACAAATTGCACTTATATCTTGTACAGTCAAAGGTAAATTGAAATTCGTTAGGTATAAAAGTATCGATTAAA
>SEYY01017858.1:5000-12500 GCA_009176605.1 Armadillidium nasatum
AAATAGGAAAGTTTTTTGAAAAAGAAAATACATAAATAAAATCAGATATATAACAATTTGTTACTAAGCCTAGAGCTTGCAGAAATTATAAAATTATAGTAAATAAGTCAAGCAGAGATAGAAATAACATAAAAACTGAATTTATTTATGAAAAATTAAAAGAAATTTCATGAAATTTTTATAATATTTTAGGCCTACATCTGGAACTGACATAGGGCCCAACTTACTCTAGCCTCTAAGCTGGTATTTTTGTAGGATTGTACTATCACATAAAATTAAAAATAAACACTGACTTTTTATGAAGAATTAAGAGACATTTTATGAAAATTTAATTCACTTTAGGTCTAGAATTGAAAATAAGGTAGAACCAAAGCTACTCTAATCTATAACATGAATTACATGGTAATTGTGCATTTTGGTACTCTCTAAAATTTCTTAAGTTTTCATCATTAATATCAATGAGAAGTGATTGGTTGTGAAAGTGGTTAAGAAACTGTGATATTTAATAAAATAAATAACTATTAAATAAATTTTGAAAACATTATTAATAAAAATAAAAAAAAAATAAAATTAATAAATAACTAAATAAATATATGGTTGATAGAACAGTGTTATCATAAAGGAAGAAATTAAATTGAATTAACCTACTATTTAAATATATATATATATATATATTATATATATTATATATATATATATATATATATATATATAATATATATATATATATATATATATATATATATATATATATATAATATTATATATATATATATATATATATATATATATATATATATATATATATATATTATATATATATATATATATATATATATATATATATATAATATATATATATATATATATATATATATATATATATATTATATATATATTTATTAAAATAATAAAAACTAAATAGATAAATACATATAGAAAGAAACAACACAATTCTACGATGCCTTCAAGAAAAAATAATAAAATAGGCATAACAATAACAACATTTTAGACCTTCTACCTTCTGGGCATTTCAATAACTCCAGTAAGTTGATAATGAAGTACTGGCTAATGAAACCAATAACAGAGGCACAGAAAGGCCAATTCAACGAACTTCAGAAAGAAGTTCCTCCAGTGGAAGTTACATCTTCCAGAAGTCCGTCACCTCAAAATAAGGAAAACTCTTACTACACAAGAATTACCAAAATTTGATAAAAGGGACATTGAAAAGGGGTTGAACAAAATAGAATGGCTATTTCCTGCTTTATTTTGTGAATAAGCCTATTGAGAGAATTCAACTTATCGGACCATTGTTACTATCTGCCATTATATCCCAAATTCAACCACCTATAACTGAAAATACGTACGAGGAGTTGAAAAAAGTGTTGAGAGCTAATTATGCACCTTCGGCTCGGGAAAGAGTTGCGGACTTGTTTCAACAGAAATTGAAACCTGGTGAAAAACCATCGGAATATTTAAATAGAATAAGGCTGTCACTTGGAGATTCTGCATTCGAAAGTATGATACAAAATAATGAAACAGTCGCAAAAGAAATGTTTCTTACAAGTATTACCTGAGGACACGGCAGCAATGCTCGAAGTATTAACGGGAGATCTATCAATTTATAAAATGGCCGAAGCTGCTGACAAATATATGAGTCGCAGAAGCAGAATTGCAGCAGACCATTACCGTAATGACTCTGTTAATGCCATAGCCCCTTTTTCTACAAGAACCAGAGAGAACTCACACCCCCACCTTCAAATTCCTTCCTTGCTCCGCGAAGTGGCTAAACTATCCACTCAAGTTGCAGAGTTAAATAAAAAAAATAGAAGAGGTCTCAACACAGGTCAATAAGATGGATATTAGGCTTACACGACTTGAAAATAGTCAGACAAGAGGCTACTCCAGAGGCAGGTCACCTTCAAGATTTAGGCCAGAAGGTGCTCTTTGCTACTATCCATTACAAATTTCGAGAAAAAGCTACAAGATGCCAAGGAGGTAGCTGTCGATGGGCACCCAGGGAAGCCCAACTTTCCAACTTCAGGACCATCTCCTTCAACCACTCAGGGAAACGAATCATTAGGGGATAACATCAGCCCCTCAAAAAAGGAAATTAAAAGTGCAATTTTAATAATAAAGTGAAGTGTATAATAGTTAGTGATAAAAGTGTATATATTAAATATGAAAAATTAAGAAAGGAAGAAGGTAAAAGCTATCCCCTAATAAATGAGGTTTATACAATTGCAAATAATGATACTAATTCATTGCATACTTATTATAAATAATATAAAGTTATAACAATGCTCAACTTCATGGGAATGAGATTGCTACTACTGATTTAAAACCATCTGTTTTAAACGAAAGAGTATCTCAGTCTAGTGAACTTGAGCATTGTCCTACATATAATAGTTTTAAAAATAAAAATCTGCATTATCAACATGGTGAAAAGGCCAGTCTTTGAACAAGAGCCATCAAGCTCTTTGCAAATATACTGCGATGCCGGTTGAAAAGGCAAATTTTTATAAGGGTACAATAACTCCAAAAATTATGAATGTTTTAAATATGTCTAAACCCAATCTTACAATTAAACAGTCTCTACCGTATTTTTGATGCTAACTCTAAAGAGTTATATGTTATAGACTTGTGGAAGTACAGTATCCATTATTAAGGCTTCAGCAGAATATAAAAAAGAACCTATTGGTTTTCTTACTGCTGCTAATGGTACTCAAATAAACATATATGATGTTAAAACAAAAACTGTAAATTTTTTATTGCGTAGAGATTATGAACATACGTTCTTATAATCTGTGATGTAATTAGTAATATTTTAGGAATGATTTTTTTCAAAAGTATAATTTTTTAATTAGATTTTAGTAATCATAAGATTATTGATGCTCAGACAAGGAAGCTCTTGTGATGTAATTGTAGGAAATGATGTGGAGTCTGTGCCCATAAAAAGAATTGATCATTTTGTAATGTTACTCTATCTCCCAAATTGCCTTCCGCGCCTTCTCTTTACTCTAATCTATTATTTAATTTTAAAGTATTATTTACTGATATATATTTAAATAATAGCTCAGAGTTATGTAATAATGGTAGTACAATGGTAAATGAAAATATGGTTAATGGTAAAAATAATGCTGGGGGTAGCAATATAAACAATTCTTCCTGTAGGTATAATAATGGTAATAAATTTAAAAATAATGGTAAAAATAGAAGTGAAATAAATAATAGTGATAGCAGTGAATATAAAATAAAGTGTTAAAATTTCCCCTTACACCCGCAGAGTATGAGGCCTTAAAAGAGTTAGTCCCATATAAATTTAATGTAAGAGGACCTCCCCATAAATATAAAAAGCAGAAGAATCTCTACATGCCTATATGACAAAGCTAAAGTGGAGATAGGCAGGTTAGTTAATGCTGGGGTCTTATCTCCTTCACATTCACCATGGGGTTTTCCAATTTCCGTTTTGCCAAAACCTTCAGGTGGAGTCCGCATTGTAGCTGACCTGAGGCTTCTTAACAAAAGAGCAGTTCGTGACAATTTTAGTTTGCCAAATTTAGGGGATTTTTCAAACATACTTGCTGGTGCAAAAGTGTTTTCTGTCCTTGATCTCAAGAAAGGCCTTCTATAATTTAAAAGTTCACCCCGATTGTAGAAAGTTTTTAACAATTAATACTCCATATGGTAGTTTTTCTTATAACAGTATAGTTGAAGGTTTTCATTCTAGTCCCACAAGTTTCACTAAATATATCTCTTTAATTCTTTCTCGTATTCCTAATATTTTCATCTATATTGATGACATCCTAATTGCTACTCCAACTCATGAGGAGCATTTAAAAGTCTTAGAAATGGTATTTGATAGGTTAAATTATTTTAATTTAAAACTAAGTGCAGATAAGTGCAAAATTGCCCAACCAAAAGTTACATATCTTGGTTTTGATGTGTCGGAAGGTTTTATGCTTCCTAGTAAGGATAAAAGTCTTTCTATATTAAACATTCCAAAACCTAAGACTGTTAAGATCTACGTTCTTTCTTAGGAAGTATAAACTATTTCAGATCTTCTCTTCCTGGAATTTCTAATATTATTTCTCCTCTTCTTTCATTTCTAAAAGGTGCTCCATACTCTCAAAGGAGAGTAAAATGGAATCCTGAGGCTGAAGAAGCATTTAATCTAGCAAAACTGACTCTTAAAAATGCTACTATATATATATAATATATATATATATATATATATATATATATATATATATATATATATATATATATATATATATATATATATATAGTAGCATTTATTTTTGTGTATACATAATGCTTGTGTGTAATATTTATTCGAATTAAAAATACTTAAAGAAAATATTGTTTGTAGAAAAAACTATTTATGGCTATGTGTCTTTCTCTATGCATACAAAGTCCCACGTCTACGGTATAACAAAGAAAAGTGACTTGAAACATATTTATTTAAAAACTCAACATTTACTTTCGAATGGCAGAGCTGACGAATTTCTTGCAAATCGTTGTGGAATCTCCAAAATCTGAAACCTATCTATGAAGGAGGCCCTTTTCCTTTCCCCTTCTTTAGGAACCTCCGCGTTATTGGACCTTTATACAAGGGGAGACTCCGTTCTCCCCGCCTCGTGAGGAACCCATCCGAATTCCGAAACCTTTCTGGGAGGAGAAGGGACTCCGTCCCTCTCTTTTTCAGGAACCTCAGAGATCCGAAACCAATCTATGAGGAGCTGGGACTCCGTCCCTCTCTTTTTCAGGAACCTCCATGTTCCGAAACCAATCTATGAGGAACTGGGACTCCGTCCCTCCCTTCTTCAGGAACCTCCGTGTTCCGAAAACCTTGTAGGATGTTACAACTACTCTGGTTCGATTTCTAGGTGAATCGTTTCTGTGGAATTCCGTTCTAAAAGCTCTCAGTAAAGAGATCGAGGGTGAATTCCTTTCTAATACCTGTCACAATGGCCTCAGGAAGGTGTATGAGATCGAATTCCTATATAATTCCAATTGAAAAGGCCTCAGGAAGGTGACTGAGATCAACTTCCGGTCAAATTCCTTTAATTCAATAAGGCGTCAGGAAAGAGCTTGAGGGGCAAATTCCTTTCTAATTCCTGTCAAAAAGCCCCAGTATATATATATATATATATATATATATATATATATATATATATATATATATATATATATATATATATATATATATATATATATATATATATATATATATATATATATATATATATATATATATATATATATATATATAATATATATATTATATATATATATATATATATATATATATATATATATATATATATATATATATATATATATATATTATATATATATATATATATTATAATTATATTTTACTTTATTTTTTTTTTTTTCGTTTTCTTTTTTTTTTTTTTTTTCGCCAACTCGTCAATTATTTCATTTACGTTCACTTGAATTTCTCTGTGAATCGATAACAGTTCAAAGCCATTCAACTTGGTTTGTGATGTTGCTTGTATTTCTTTCAAGTAAGTTTTAATTCTTTTTAAAGATGAAAAAGATTTTCTCGGATGTTCAAGTGGATGTAGGTAAGGTAGCGAAGATTTGCAGTAACTTGAATTTGTTATGGAATATGTCCTTTTATTGTATCTAAATAGGGCTTTCACTGAAGACTTATATTGCAGATTTTCGGTATTTTGGCATTTTCTAAATAATTTGAACTCTGCCATTACGTCCGAAGGGGATCTGAAGCTTGAGTTTCTAGACGAACTCTCAAATCCCTTTCCTCGTTACTAAAAATTGAAAGGGAATTTGGGGATATAAATAGTCCTTGGAATCCTTTAAATATATCAGTGATTCGTAAGAATCTATGTTCCAATTCACATATAAAAAGTTCAATGAACGGAATATAAATAGTGACACGATAGTAATCTTCAGGTTCAAGAATGGATGAATTTGAACGATATTTTTTGCTTGCTTGTTATTCTTGGAATATTCATAACAATTTCAAGTTTTTATCATAGAGTTTTAGCTTCCTGAAAGATCTTACGAAGGTGATTGTTAGCATCATTACGCAAACCTTGAAGTTCTCTATGTATATCAGTAGTCATTTTTAAAGAAGATTTAAGATCAGTGCTTATTTTTTGTAAGTGTTTATTAAATGGTAGTCCAATTCCGAACACATCACGTAAGAGAAGTAAGGAAAGCAAACTCTGTGGATGTAAAATAGCACTTTTTAACACTGCTGCATCTCTAGAAGCATCTGTGCCTCTCTAATTACCAATTACACCTAAAGAGTCTTATACAGGCACTAAAAGTCTTTCAATCCAGCGTGTGGCAGAGTTTTATTAAAGCCACTGTATATATATATATATATATATATATATATATATATATATATATATATATATATATATATATATATATATATATATATATATATATATATATATTATATATATTAATGCATTAGGAAGTATATCAGAAGTTAAAAAAAGGGAAAGAACCAAAGGGCAACGGAGTGAAACGGAATGGTCTAGCCCATCCTTTCAATCAGATGGTTATGCGGCATCAAAAAATACCTCCCTCTTTTCTAACTCTTCGTTCGTCTACACAGTCTCATCCTTTCTCCTTTTCTTCCGACTTCTCTACATCCTCCCCTTACATTATATATATAATATATATATATATATATATATATATATATATATATATATATATATATATATATATATAATATATATATATATATATATATATATATATATATATATATATATATATATATATATATATATATATATATATATATATATATATATATATATATATATATATATATATATATATAATATATATATATATATATATATATATATTATATATATATATATATATATATATATATATATATATATATATATATATATATATATATATATATATATATATATATATATATATATATATATATATATATATATATATATATATATATATATTATATATATATATATATATATATATATATATATATATATATATATATATATATATATATATAATATATATATATATATATATATATATATATATATATATATATATATATATATATATATATATATATATATATATATATATATATATATATATTATATATATATATATATATATATATATATATATATATATATATATATATATATATATATATATATATATATATATTGAAATAAAAATTTTACTTTGTTTGTAGTGAAGTGAATAAAATAATAAATTTTTAAATAATTTCCTATATTTAAACTGAATAGCCAAAGCTACTGTTTTATAGAATAAAATCGAAAAATATAGAAGGAAAAATATATTCTATATATTAATAATTTGAAAATTATAATTCTCATAATAAAGTGTTTTAATTTTATCGGAAATCCGACTGGATATTATAGTATTCGGCTGCATAGCCGGATATCGAAAAAAGGCCGAATAGGACAG
>SEYY01017859.1:5000-16421 GCA_009176605.1 Armadillidium nasatum
TCGAGACCATGGTTTCTGTCTGAGAGCAAAATGTTTGTGAAATTTACCTAACTGCTTAAAGCTGCATTTTCTGGAAGAGTTATTGATATGTACCTCTGGTAAGCCATTTATCTCATTTGTAACATCACTATATTGCTTGTAGAACCTTTGTATAGGATTTGTTGAATGGGTAAGGTTTCAGGGTTTAAACAGTGCCTCAATTTTATTTCCTCACTGTTTTTGTCATTTGATAACTTTTGTGTGATCATGTGTTCCCAAGATGAAAAAAGATATTCTTCTTTCTGGCCCTAAAGTGTGATTGAATCACTTTGGAATTTCCATGGTATCAGTAGTGTTTAGAATTGATCCTCATTCCTTGTGTTAGGAATTCAGTGTGAATGACTCCTTTGCATTCCAGAGCACTGTGAGCATGATTTCCTTTGCTGATGGAGTGGTTCCTTTATTCAGAGAGACCCTGGATGATATTCCTTTTTTTTTGGGGGGGGGGGGAGAATCTATGTTTGCTGGGGTCATAATGATGAACCCACATTTCATCTCCCATAGTAATGATAATGAGGAAATCATCACTCTTAAGCAATACCTTAATTCTAATCCTTCTTATACTGTAAAACTCTTTCGGTCTCTTGGTTCTTCTGATCACCCTTTTGATACTGCATCTTGTTCTATCTATTCAGATCTTTTGCAAGAAAGATCCCAGCCTATCATGCAGAAACGTTTATGTCACTTTAGTACTTTTAACTGTTTGGACTTTTGGTCATAGTTCTTTGATTTCCCTTTGAGTGATTATTGCTTCAAGGGAAGTGGTTCCTCTGAATGCACAGAGAACATAACTAAGGTGATTCTCTCTGGCATGGAGATTGTACATTCTATTCTCTTTTCTTCATAAGCCTTGGTTTAACTTTGTTCACTCTTGTGGTATTCATTGCTTTAGAGCTGCTTCAGGAGTTATTGTCATCTTCAAACTTTAGAATCTCATGCTTTTATTTCATTCTGGAATCGTGGAAAATCCTTTCTGCATAACCCTATAAAGCTTCTTTAGAAAATAAATAATCCTTCCGATTTTTTGTTAAAAATGTAAATTGCAACTTTGTTCCTTCCTCTTTTCCTCCACATTTGATTTCCGATGACACTACAGATTTTTTAGCTTCTACTAAAGCTGAACTCTTTTGCTCATACCATTGCTTCTAATTGCAGTTTAGATGACTCCCAAGGTATTTCTCATCCTCCACCTCATTCCAATTGTTTCATGAACAATATTTCTTAATTTCTTCTAAGGATGTCATTTTTGCTCCCTCTCTCAGCTTAATACTAAGGTGGGCACTCATGATGGTATTCCTCCTATGATTCTTAGAACTTGTAATTCTGAGCTTGTATCTTTTTTTTTTTGTGAATTGTTTTGTTTATGCCCATCAATTTAACCTTTCTTGATGGAGGCATGTACTTATTTAGCCTGTACTGAAAGATGGAGATCCCTCTTAACCCTTAAACTATAGTCTTATAGCTTTAACTTTTTTTTCTGAAGTTTTTGAATCTTATTATTAAATGGAAGATTTTTAAACATTTTAAATTCTTTAATCTTATATCTGATTGCCAGTGTGAATTCCATGAGTGTCATTCTACTGTGTGATGTTTTCTCTCTTCTGCTGTTTGTCATTTCAGTGAAACCTTTGCTTTAGTTCTGGACATACCAAAGTTTATGATAGAGTCTCTTAGAAAACTTTACCTTCTAAACTTCTCACGTTCCAGTCTCTTTCCTCTCCTATTTCTTTTCCAATTTTTCTTTAACAGCTGTTGCTTATATATATATATATATATATATATATATATATATATATATATATATATATATATATATATATATATATATATATATATATATATATATATATATATATATATATATATATATATATATATTATAATTTTTTATCAAAATTGTTATAAAATATTTACTATTTTAATTTAGTAAATATAGGTATTAGGTGTCATGTTATTTTTGCGCAGAAGAACCACAGAAACCCACTAATAGTAACATGATTGTAAATTAAGTTTTTAGTTTAGGTTTTTATTGATATTGTTATATTTTTTACCTTAGAGAAAAATGGAACAAAAAGTTGTGTTGTTGATGGAGTAACTCTGCGACAGATCTCACCCCACCATGACTATGAGTCCTGTCTATTTCTCTGTCCCTTGGGAAAACAAGAAATGATACATCGTTGGAATTCCTGCCAAGAATCTTGAGAACATCTCCTCTCTCTCTCTTCACTAAAATGTCTTTGGAGGTTTGATACTTATTTTGTTTTATTTTTACTTTTAAAAGAATAAATAATAAAAGTTAGTAGTTTAAATTGATAAAGATTGTGAAGGTGAAGAAACAAAGTGAAATGTCAAATATAAAGTGAAAGATTTGCAATATTAAGTCCAATGTGTTAAATATTCATCACCTTAACAAACTGATTATTTTGATCTACTTGAAACATTCATTTTAACGTGAATATATATATATATATATATATATATATATATATATATATATATATATATATATATATATATATATATATATATATATATAGTGATTTTGGTTCTTCAATATATTGCAAAATTGACATATGAAAATATTTAAAAACTAAAGTCTTGTTAAACACCGAAAGACTAGAAATCTGCTTAATTAACAGTATATATATATATATATATATATATATATATATATATATATATATATATATATATATATATATATATATATATATATATATATATATATATATATATATATATATATATATATATATATATATATACACGAAAGGGAAGTCGAAAAGTTCTCAGAAAATCTTAATACAATTTTGCATTTGAGAACTTTTTGACTTCCCCTTATATATATATATATATATATATATATATATATATATATATATATATATATATATATATATATATATATATATATATATATATATATATATATATATATATATATATATATATATATATATATATATATATATATATATATATATATATATATTATATATTATATTATATTATTATATTATTATTATATTTTGGATGTATGGTGCATGTGTTGGACACTGAGTCTACTTTGAGGTGTAGCAAATGAGTTTTGAAGTTGATTTTATGAAGTTTGAGAAAGAAAGAAAGACTTGTTTGTGTGTGTTTCAATTGAAGATCTGAACTATCCCTCAATGTTGAACTACTGAGCTCATGTTCTAAGAAGACAGGAAGATTACTATTTTCAATTAGATTACTTTAAAATATTTTCAATTATATGATTGGTGGAAGAGATTATTTGGGATGATTTTTTAAAAATTTTTTGTTTAAAAAAGTTTGATACTATTTAGCGTAGAAATTTTTAATAAAATGTATAACTTTTTAGCCAACTAAATGTAAAGCTAACCATCATTTAAAGTGTTATATATGTTTATAGATGATTGGTTAGAGGTTAGGGAGACCAACAACGTTTCTCTTTTTTTTAATTTCAGGAATTTTATGAATGATTCCTTAAGAACTGATGTCTGTGTGAGGTATTCTCCTGAAACTATTGCCTGTAGCTGTATATGGCTGGCTGGGCGACAACTCAAAATCCCCCTTCCTGAAAATCCTCCATGGTACCATGTATTCGGAGTCAACTTGTCAGACATTGAGAAAATAGCAGCATCTATTATGAAACTTTATACCAGAAAAAAGGTAATGTGGATTATTTTTATTTATTTATTTTTTGAACTCGTAAAGTCAATTTTTAATATTAAATTTAAGATTTAACATCTTTTTAAACATTAAAATTAATGTTTAAATTAAATAATGTTTAAATACATATTATTACTTGAAATTTAGAGTGTAATGAACTATTGTAAAGGAAAATAAATTTTTTAGTTCGAACTTCATTTATTACGTGAAAGATTAATTGAAGAATATTTTCATAGAATAAGAATGAGATCTTGTGCTTAATGGATGATATATTGATTATTGTTTATCTTTTACTCACAGACAAAATTAAAAGTATTGGAAACCAAAGTTGAAGAAATAAGACTTAAACTGCAAGAGGCTCGTTTGCGGAAGAAGGCTGTTAGTGTTGTAGTCAGTTCTGAGGAGGGTACATCATTTAGTTCAGCATCTGGGAGCAGTTCACCATCAAATAACAGTTCTCTTTCAAAGAGCAGTTCTCCCTCAGAGAGCAGTTCTTCCTCTAAGAGCAATTCATCGTCAAAAAGCAGTTCTCCATCAGAGTGCAATGCCACGTCATCAAGACGAAGAAAACGGTCATGCTCTGAAAGGTATGTTATCGTTTCTTAATTTTGTCATAAATTATTATCTTATATATTTGCTTTATATTTAAGTATGAACAAATTTAAGAATGTGCAATATAGAAGTTTAATTTACAGACGGAAGTCGAATGGGAGTAGTAGAAGCAAGTCCAGATCTCCAAGTAGACGTGCTCGTAAAAAGGCTAAACGATCTCACAAAAGATCTATCTCAAGGTCTAGGTCGAGGTCTCACTCTAGGGAACGATATTACAAGAAAAAATACTCCAGGTCTCCATCCCTAGCAGTTACTCCAAGGCCACGTTATATTAGAAACAGGTATGTCTAATTGTTCCATTTTAATTAGTTGTAGTAATTGTTCTTTGTATTAGTTTTAAGATTATTTTCTTTTATCAAACTCCGTGAATTAATTTTTTTTTCTTCACTTCTGTTGGTAAAAGGATAGTCCGATTGAAATCCATTTTAGTTTGGGAATGATAATTCAATATTGAAAAAAAAGGCCGACACGACCCTGATATTCAACGTTTGAAAGTGTGAAAGTCAAAGAATGTTGGAAAGTTGCTCCAAACATTACGATTAGAGTATGTGTAAGAATGAGTATCTCTGTTAGGTCTTAGGTCAGAGGGTCAGACATGTAATGTTTGAATTAGCGTGGAAAGATCCCTCAAATTTTGCTTCAATGATGATATATTGCAGTGAGTGTTGAGATACATTGGTTTGGACACCGCCATTTGCCTTAGATTGTTCAATTTTGATGACTTTGGTCTTTCAAACTCCCTTCTCCTTTTTTACTCATGCTCAATGTTGTAATTCCTTCAAAAGTTCTAAAGATGAAATTTCTGCTCTTTCTACTTTTATTACCAAGAATATATATGGTCTGCCAATGGTATTCCACCTGTGAATCGCAAAACTGATGCTCAACTTGCACCATGCAATGTTAACTATTAGTCTCTACCCATGAATTTTTCTTTACTTTAAGTATACCTTCATACAACCTGTGCCGAGAAATGAAAGGAGGGGCGGGGCCTATTGACCCTGTTAACTATAGTCTTATTGCTCTAATCTTTTTAATTTCTGTGTTTTAATATTTATTGTAAATTAGAGTATTTGCAATTGTCATGCTTCTAATATTTACTTATATTTTCTGAAAGGTGTTTGTGATGAATACTGAACAGGTAGTCTTTCCCCTTCCTCTGACTTTTGGTCACCTGTTTGACACATTTGAATCTTTAGCTTTATCACTGAACATTTTCAAAGCTTTTGAATGTTTGGCTTAAAGTATTTAAACAAACTTCCCTCTATCAATCCCTATCTTTATCACTGATTTGTTTTCTGGTCCCATAAGAGCTGTTGTATATAACTACTCTTCCACCTTTTAAATGGTAAATGTTTCGTCTCTCATCTTCCTCTTCTTCCTATTTATTAATGATTGTGACTTACCTAAATGACTCTACATAGCTTTTATCTTTAGAAAATATAACCTGACTAACAACAAATATTGCATTTGGAAATATTTAATTTAAATGGTCCTTTCTCTGTCCAACTTTGAACCTCATACAACCACTAAGATCATTTGTTCATTTGCTCTTCATGAAAAGTTTGGAACATTATTATTTCCTCATTATTAATTCAATAAACATAGAATTTTCAGAAGCCTTTATTCTGATGAGATTTATTTTATTCTTGCATAAATTAAATAAAAATTTAAAATAAAATAATTTTTGTACTAATGTCTTTGAGGTATTATTAACTTCTATTGGACTGAAAATTAAAACCACAAAAGTGTTTAATTGTCAAAAAAGTTCTCTTGTAATCCTTCTTTATAGAACTAATAAATGGAGCTATAAAATATACTTCTACTGTGCCATAACAGTAGAACGACTCACGTACTTGAAGGTTATGGTTCGATCCTTTATACTGAACCCTAGGTTTAAATTACCTTCAAAGTTCACCTCCTCAAATAGGGCAGTGCCCATAAATTGCTAACTTTTTATTTTAGAAAAAAAAAGATTTGTTTTTTGTTAATGAATTTCTCTATTCTTTTTAAATAATTAAGAAATAGTATTATAAAATATCCTTTTTTTTTTTTAACATTACAGAGAAGGAAGGTCTGTTTCACGATCCAGATTACGTTCAAGAAGTCCTCACCCAACCTATGACAAGAAATACGAGAAAAAATATAGCAAACAAAATTATCGCTACGACAAATTGGAAAGGTACGATAAACATTATAAGTATGTGAAGGACTGTAAAGACAAATATGCAAAGGATTACAGGCGATATGACCACAAGGACAAGTCTGTGAAGGATCTTAGGCGATATGACCACAAGGACAAGTATAGCTCAAAATATTTGGAGAAGTTAGACAAGAATAATAATAAGAAATGAAAAATAAATATTACGAGAGTGACTATGAAAGGCACCACAGGTCAAAGGTCAATGGAAGGAGGAGATCAAGGTCAAAGGAGAGGGAGATTAGAAAAGGATAATTATTTTTATATAAATTGTGATAATAATATTAATGAACTTAATTTATTTGTTAAAAATTTTGACTTAAATTTGATTTTGTTGAAAATGCTTCTCATGGATTGGCAAATTAAACATTTTTTTTTTTAATTCAAATTTCATATTGGAACAATATATATATATATATATATATATATATATATATATATATATATATATATATATATATATATATATATATATATATATATATATATATATATATATATATATATATATATATATAGTATATATAATTATAGTTAGTTATTTTTAATTATTATATTAATCAAAATTGTGATTAATTATTTTATTTATATTTATTATTTTCTTTGTTTATATATATATATATATATATATATATATATATATATATATATATATATATATATATATATATATATATATATATATATATATATATATATATATATATATATATATATATATATATATATTATATTATACTTATTTAGTTATTTTTTATTTTTTTCATTTATTTTATTATTAGAATTTTATTATTTTTAAATTATTGTCATTATTATATTTAATTATTAATTATTAAGAATTTTTAAAATTATCGTTGTTATATATTATTAATTGTTGATTGTTAATATGTATTGTTATATTTTCTATTTGTAATTATATTTTTTTTATTAAATTATTTTTAAACGTAAAATATTTAATTCCTTTCGGCATTTAATTTGATTTTTTTTTTTTTAATTCACCAAATGTTGATTAATGAAGATTTTCATAAGAATTATTTTGGCACAAAATTTGGAGAGAGTAATTTTAATTCTTTGTTTCTAAGTATTTTTATACCTTTTTACTTGCTTAATATGTTTTAGTGCTTTAAGGGTAACAATAAAGAAAGATAAATTTTTTTTTAGATATTAGTGTCAAAATATTTAGTTAGATTCTGAGTGAGATTAACTTTCTATTTTTGCAATAACAGTTTATGAAGGATTAATTATTAGAAATACAATTGTGTCACGGTAACAGTTAACTGGGAGAGATTTTAAATGAAAACTGTTTCATCTACTGAATAAAAGAAGTTAAAATGAAGCTGAAACTTATATTCAATGGCAATTGGATGGTGTAGCTGAGTGATTATTTCGAATAATAAAAAAAGAAGTTATAAATATGACTGTTGAAAAATTTAATGACATTTATGTGGTATAAGTGTCAGAATGAGATTACAAGAATGATTAGTACAGTTGAAGAGAATGAAATCTCAGGTAAATGGTAATCCTTAAAACCTTTGAAATAGCAGTGGAACTAAAAAGTGACCAAGGTTGTTTTACTCGAGGTATTTTATTAGGTTTACAAGGCATAAAAAGAAAAATTGATGAGATTGGTAGTGATCTCAACTAATATATATATATATATATATATATATATATATATATATATATATATATATATATATATATATATACTATATATATATATATATATATATATATATATATATATATATATATATATATATATATATATATATATATATATATATATATATATATATATATATAGATACATATATATACTATATTATATAAACTATATAAAAAAATCAAATCAAATTTGATATATATATATATATATATATATATAATATATATATATATATATATATATATATATATATATATATATATATATATATATATAATCCCGTTTTAAGCTCTTTTATGGGCGCTTTTCAGTGCCCCTTCCGTTTCTCACGCTCCTTCTTGAGGCAATTCTAATTTTTTTCTAGCATTTCATTAGATTTTAATACTTTACATTAATCATGATAATCCCCATGATTAGTTAATTTTCACACGTGTCAGATGGCCCTGAGTGTGATGCATTGTTGTTTGGCAACACTACAAAATACCGTTGGTACTTTGTAGTTTTGAAGGTACCTACGATGATGACGTCACGAACTTGCGAGAAAGTTTTTAATATATGTAGGGAAGTAGACTTAAATGTCAATATATTTTAAACGTGTCACATTAAGGATGGAGTCTATCTTAGCAGTTTGAAAAATTGGAATCACCTTGATACTTATAGGTTCAGATCCACCATGACACTGTAATAATGTAGTCCACAGTGTACCATGAGAAATTCAGCTTCATTTCAGTTCTTCAACTCAGAAAATTCTTTATTTAGGTCTCACATTTTCTAAAATATAAATTTTCAATATATTTTCCGAATACCTCTTTGAAATCTTTATTAAAATATTTATATAAAAACAAATATCTATTTTACATATAATTTTAAAAGTTCACAAAATAAAATTATATTAATTCTCTAAAAATTAAAATACAAATAAAAATAAAATAATATTTTCTATTTCAGGGGAAACTAATTATTATTTTATATTTATGATGTTTGTGATTTTAATTAAAAAGCTACTATCTAGATAACATTTTACTAAAAACTAATTACTTCGCTTGATTTTAAATCTTTCATGTTTACAATAATAATAATAATAATAATAATAATAATAATAATAATAATAATAATAATAATAATAATAATAATAATAATAATAATAATAATAATAATAATAATAATAATAATAATAATAATAATATCATTTGTAATCAAAGAATTTGAAAATCTGCCAAACGTACGATTTCATGAAGATTTTTAAATTAGATTACCTTTATTATATTATTATTATTATTATTATTATTATTATTATATATGAAAGATTTAAAAAGAAGCGAAGCAATTATTTAAAAAATACTATAATATATATATATATATATATATATAATATATATATATATATATATATATATATATATATATACTATATATATATATATATATATATATATATGGACGAAAAAATGCGCTAAAAGTTATGAAATGTACTTAAGATCATAACTAAATTAATCAACACAAACAAATTTAATTGAGAGGTTTTCAACTTAGAAAAGATTTATAAAATTTTATACAATTCAATGTCAATTTTGAAACCTTTTTTAATATAATTATAGCGAAACAAAAATCTATTATTCATTTAATTTTTAAAGTTTCTTGAAAAAGAATACATTAAGAAACTAAATTATGGTAAAGTTAGAAAAATGAATAAGAGTTCTTATTTTACATGGGTAACTAAAGATTATTTCAATTAAATATTCTTCACGTAATTTTTTATTTTATATTTTTGTAAATTAGGAAACTAAAAATATATTAATAAGATTTAAATTATTAATATATATATATATATATATATATATATATATATATATATATATATATATATATATATATATATATATATATATATATATATATATATATATATATATATATATATATAATAATATCCGCATCCGCAAAAAATCAACATCCGCATCAGCATTCCGCACTTTCAAAAATTCGACATCCGCATCCGCATCCGCATCCGCAAATTAGAAATATGACATCCATCCATATATATATATATATATATATATTATATATATATATATATATATATATATATATATATATATATATATATATATATATATATATATATATATATATATATATATATATATATATATATATATATATATATATATGCGATTGTAGATCAAGAGAGAGTGAAGAGAGAACTATCGGATTGGTTTAGCATAGGAGTGGGATTGAGACAGGGGTTTGTAATATCTCCATGTTATTTAATCTATTGATGAATGGTTTACTTAGAAAAATGGAGAGAGAGGAAGAGTATTACGTTTGAGAAATATGGAGGGTGAATGTGAAGTGAATGTTTTTACTTTTTGCAGATGATGCGGCATGTGTTGGTGGCAGAATCGAGAAAGATAGAATACTTGTGAGAGAATTTGAAGGGAAATGTGCAAACAAGAGATTGAAATTCAATCCAGCGAAGAATAAAGTTATGAGGATTGGAGGTGGGGATGAGGAAATGTGGAGGGAGGAATTGGTTTGTAGAAGTGTGAGAATGGATTCAAATATCTAGAATGAATTCAAATATCTAGTAATGTTGGGTGGAAGGTAAGGGTGGGACGGAAAAAGGAATAAAGAAAGAGTGGTAGAAGGAATGAAAGTATTGGGGGCTAAGAAAAAGTATGGAAGAAAGGAAAAATTTCGAAAAAATAAGATAAGAATGTTTGAATGTATGTGTTCACCTTCTGTATTGTATGTGTGTGAAACATAAGACGATAAGTGCTCGGTCGAGAAAAAGTTTCAATGTCTTTGAGATGAAAGATTTGAGAGCGATATTAAATTGAGAAGGATTGATAGATTAGAAATGAAAGAATAAGGGAGATGTGTAAATGGAAGAGGTGTAATTGATAGAGAGAGAGGATGTGCTAAAATGGTTTGGACATATGAAGAATGAAAGAGAAGAATGGTTGGCAAGGTACGTAGATCCGATGTAGATAGGGGAAGGGTAGGGGAGGGGAAGGCCGAAGTGGAGATGGATGGATGAGTGAGAGTGATTTTGATGGAAAGGAATTTGAGTTTAGACGAGGGTAGAAGATTTGTGGAACAGAGATGGAGGGAGGAGAAAGCGTTGAAAGGTAAGAATAGTTATGTTTGTAAGGGAATTGTGGCGGGAACCTCACGAAAGTGGGAAAGGTGATAGTGAATATATATATATAATATATATATATATAATATA
>SEYY01017860.1:0-5000 GCA_009176605.1 Armadillidium nasatum
AATTTCTAAAACTTTCAAATTATGTACAAAAATATTAAATATTTTAAGAACTTCATTGACGTAAATATAAGACTACGACTATTCTATCATTCTTCCCTTTTAAGTAACATTGGAGAATTTTCCAAGCATAATTGTAAACATTTCGAAGAATCCTACTATTGATACTTCATAAAGTATTTCCATATATTAGCTTTTTAATAAAATTTCAACCGTTTGCTACGTGAATCAGATCAAAATTTGTTTTTCAAAAAATTGAATTAATTAATTAATATATATTATATATATATATATATATATATATATAAATATATATATATATAATATATATTATATATATATATATATATATATATATATATATATATATATATATATATATATATATATATATATATATATATATATATATATATATATATAATATATATATATATATAATATATACTATATATATAATATATATATATATATATAAAATATATATATATATATATATATATATATAATATAATATATATAATTATATATATATATACTTCACGTTAAACAGATGGTAATTTTATAATTGTGTTAAAATTTATCTCCAATAAATGTTATAAAAGAAATGAAACTCTGTACTTGGATATATAGTAATAACTTTTGGGAAAGCCAATTTAATTAAAACATATAAAATATTTTTACAATTTACCATCACCACAAAAAAAAAAAAAAAAAAAAAAATTTACAGTTTCTCAATGAAACAAAATCATTACATCTTCGACAGTTTTCGAATTTCCACAAACCAAAATTACTAACAATTTATTTCTTAACTGACAACTAATAAAAGTATCTGATAAAAATTATGCCTGAAAATAATCTTAACCTTCTTTTCCTTTTCCTTCCTTTTCTCCAAATTTCCTAACCACACTTAATTAAGTGTTCAAGACAATAATAATAAGAAATCCTATGATGCCAAATTTATGCTCATAAATTTGGAGAACAAGAATATATATATATATATATAATAATATATATATATATATATATATATATATATATATATATATATTATATATATATATATATATATATATATATATATATATATATATATATATATATATTATATATATATATATATATATATATATATATTATATTTCTGAGACATTTATTATGTATATATAAAATTGGTAAGAGAAGGAGAGGACTCAAATAAAGAAGTATATAGTAAAATTGTTCAACAAGTGCTGAGGAGTGGGAAAGAACAATAAGTATGCAGATATACAAAGAAAAAGGAGATTTTAAGTCTGTGAGAACTATAGAGGAATATCTCTGATGAATCATATAGTGAAGGTAACCGAAAGAATGATACAGAAGAAACTGAGATGGATGATCGAGGAGGAGTTGTGAGAGGAACAAGAGATCTTGTCTTTAGTTTGAGACAAATCTTGGAGAAGACATGGGAGTATAATGAAGGAGTTAGTGTGCCTTTATAGATTTACAAAAAGCCTTTGATTCGGTGCCGAAAGACGGGCTGTGGAAGTGTCTGGAAAAGGAATATGAAGTGGTGGGAAGAATGAAGAATGAAATTAAAAGCTTGTATGAGGTGTGCATATATAAAGTGAGGACAGGACATGGAAATAAGAAGTGGTTTAAGGTGAAACAGGGAGTGTGCTGTCACCACTGTTGTTTATAGCTTACTTGGATAAGGTCATAAATGACCTTAAAGATGGATGGGATAAGAATAAAGAGTGAGGTATTTTGGGGTACGCCGAAGATATTTGGGAAGTGCGTTTAGAGATGCGGGAAGAGTGGAAGAAAATATCGCGGAGAGAATTGGCAAATATGGAAGAAGCATAAATTGCTTCTACCCATAGTTAAAACCAGAATGTGATTTTGCAAGCAAAAAGAGTAATCAATGAGAGTATATTGACGACCATTTTGATGTATGGCACAGATTGTTGGTAAACAACCACAGTGACAACAAGTAGAATACAAACAGAAGAGATGAGGCCCTTGAGTGCTATGGTAGGGAAGAGTAGAAGAGACAGAATAACAAACGAACACATAAGAAAGAGAATAGGGGTGAGTAACATTAGAAATAAGATAGAAAAGGCCCAACTGAGATGGTTGGGGCATCTGGAAGTATGGAGGAGGAGAGTGGCGAAGAGATGTTGAAAGTGGAGATCAGTGGGTAGGAGATCGAGGGGAAGAACAAAGAAGAGGTGGAGGAGGTATTAGAGAGGCATAGCTTCCCGAACATCACGCAACTGAGAAGAGAGGGCCAATTCGCTGATGAGAAGTATGGAGGAGGAGGCTGCACCAGCTGACAGGCAGATGATGCCTACCTGCGAGCTGAAGTAAGAAGTATAATATATATATATTATATATAAATATATAATAATATATATATATATATATATATATATATATATATATATATATATAATATATATATTTATATATATATATTAATATATATATATATATATTATATATATATAATATATAGTATATATATTATATATATATATCAAGCGGAAATTTTAATTTATTAGGATGTTTCTTGGAAGTAACACTTTGCTTCATTCAGCTTAACAGAAATGCTAAGTAGAATGAAGTGGACATTTACGTCGATGGAGAGTCCTGAAAAAAAAATAAAATTTAGGAAAAATTTATTCTGGACTTTTTTTTATAATATTTCTGAGACATTTATTATGTATTTTCGCTTGAATAATTTGAAATATATATAATATTATATAATATATATATATATATATAATATATATATTATATATATATATATATATATATTAGAATAGTAATTGAATCTTTGCCTTTGTAACAAGCTCAGTCGAGGGGAATCCTTTGAGTTTGTCTGTGAGGCAAGTTGTTCCTGAGCATTTTCTCTGTGATTTCCTTTTTGTACTGTCGTGGATCGAAGGTAGCCCTTGCTCTTACGAAGATAAGGGTCAGTGTCGATCTCTTGAATAGCAAACTTTAAAAACTTATATATACATATTTATATATATATATATATAAATATTTTTTTTTTTTTTTTTTTTTTTATATCAGGAGGAAAAAGAAAAAAAAGAAAGAAAAGAAAAAAAAAACAATATCTAAAATCTCTCGTGTATTTCATCATTTTATTATTATTTTAGTAGCACTTTTATATATTTATATAATATATATATATATATATATATATATTATATATTATAATAATAGTATTATATATATCTATATATTATATATTATATATATTATATATAATAATATATATATAATTTATAAATAAAAAATAAAAAAAAAAAAAAGATTTAATTTCTATATATTCATACAGAAAAAAATTTTTAGACTCTATCGATTTTATGTCTATTAAAGCGGAGGACCAAGAGTCAGAGAGAAGGGAAAGAGATCACCAGTAGAGCGTTCTTACGAAAGCCATACTGGCGATCTGAGATAATATAGAAGAATTGAGATTTTCAAATCTTCCTGTTAAGGATAATTCGAAATTTAGAAAGAACGGAGGTTAAAGAAATGACGATAGTTAGGGCTGAGAGGGGTCCCTTCTTCGGCACATGCTGAATGAGGCACGTTTCCAAAGAAGGGAAGGTTGAAGTAGAAAGAATAGGCGAAAAAGTTTACAGGCAGGGTGCAAGCTCGGAAGCATAAGTTTTGAGAACCTCAGGAGAAATATCATCAGGACCATATGCCATATTGGTATTAAGCTCAGATAGAGAACAAATGACATCTTTAGAAAAAAATCCAAATATAAGACATAAATGAATTGGAGGGGGTTGGAGGAGAAGGAACAGCTCCGGAATCGTCTAAGGTTGAATTAGGCAAAAGTTTGAGCAAAGAGTTCAGCTTTAGAGGAAGGCAAAACGGCAGTTGTACTGTCAGAAGATACTAGAAGAGGGAAAGAGGAAGAAGCAAAGTTAGAGTTGACATTTTTTGCAAAATGCCAGAAAGGGCGTGAGATGTAGAGCCAGAAAGATTGTGCATTTTGAGCGGAGAAAGGAGTTTTTAGTATTACGGAGAATAGATTTTGCACGATTCCGGGATGAAATATAAGATGCATGAGTTTCTGGAGTTTGAAGACGACGGTAATCCCTGAAGGCAGCGTCCCTGTGGCGGATAGCACGAGAACAAGCAGAGTTAAACCAAGGTTTGTTAGGTTTAGTAGAAGGGAAAGAATATGGAATGTACGCCTCCATGCCAGAGAGAATCACCTCGGTTATGCGCTCAGCACACTCAGAGGGACCCCTCCCACGGAAACAGTAATCATTCCATGGAAAATCAGAGAAGTACACCGCAAGTCAGACCAGTTAGTGGCACCGAAATGCCAGAAACGTCTCCTCGCCGAAGGCGGGGGCCGTTCTTGCGGAAGACTTGAAGAGACAGGACAAGATACAGAGATAAGATATATATATATATATATATATATATATATATATATATATATATATATTATATATATATATATATATATTATATATATATATATATATATATATATATATATATATATATATATATGTATATATAATATAATATATATATATATATATATAATATATATATATATATATATATATATATTATATATATATATATATAATATATTATATATATATATATATATATATATATATATAGATATATATATATATATATATATATATATATATATATATATATATATATATATATATATATATATATATATATATATATAAAATTTATTTTATATTTCACATACATTTCATATTTTTATTTATTTATTAAAAAAATTTTTTTGTATAATAATTCCTTCTCCTAAAATTTCTGCATTTTTTAAAAAAAAATTTCTTACAAAAGAAAGAAAGCAAAAAAAAAATATCTAAAAATCTCTTCGTGTATTTCATCATTTTATTATTATTTAGTAGGACTTTTTCTTCTTTTATGACTAATTCAAATCGCATTTTCCATTGTTTCCAAAATCGAAACTTTTATTCCGTTCCGATGCTCTGATG
>SEYY01017861.1:0-10000 GCA_009176605.1 Armadillidium nasatum
TTGCGTGGACATAGGCAACTCCAGGCTTGTCCGCTGTGGTGCCTCTTTCTTCCTGCCACCTCTGTCTTGTGGAACTCTCTTCCATCTTCTGTATTTCACTCTGCATTTAATCTCAATTTCTTTAAAGCCCGCGTCTGCGCCCACCTGAGAAATTTGCGTTAGGTGGGTACTGTAGGGGTGGTTTTTATTTTCTGGATTTTGTGCTATATTTTACTTTCATTTTTATTCTTTTAACACCCCTCCTTGAATAGGGCTTTGCCCGTGAGTGGTGGTGATGTGTAAAAAAAAAAAAATAATAAACTAAGAGTGATCGTCAGCAACGTCATTTGTCCTTCCTGACGGAGTATATTTTCCTCAGTAATTCACATAAAAGGCTCCGACAACGTTGTCGCTGACGCTATCTCTCGCTCTGTCTCTTCTCTTTCTTTGGATCCTGAGAACCTCCCCTCTATTGCTCGCCTTCAGGACACAGATCCAGAACTCCCTCCTCTAAGAGACAGACTTAAGTCTTTCTCTTTGTCCGGCAAACTCTCAGTGTGGTGTGACGTTTCGATACCTCATCCTCTTCCTTTTGTTCCTGCTTTCATTAGGAGGGGCTCTTTGACGGCCTCATAGTATGTCTCATCCTGGAGTTAAAGCGTCCATTAGACTCATTGAAGCACGTTATTTTTGGCCCAACCTGGATAAAGACATCCGTCTATGAGTCAGGGAGTGCCATCAATGCCATACTTCAAAGGTGCAACGACATTCAAAGTCTCCTGTAGATCCATTAGAAATCCCTCCCAGCATTTTGAGACGGTTCACATTGATATTGTCGGCCCTTTTCCTGCTGTATCTCCTCCTGGTAATGCCTCTACCGCTTACCGCTACATCCTAACCTGCAGTAATACGAAATGGATGGAAGCCCGCGTCTGCGCTCACCTAAGAAAGTCTGTTTCGTATGCTTTCCTACATTGGATCTCCAGATTTGGGGAGCCACTTTACATTATTACAGACATAGGTAACCAGTTCGAAAGTGAATCCTTCTTAGAACTCTCATCTAATAGGTTTTCGCAGGCTTCGAACCTCTGCCTATTATCCTAAGTCAAGTGATCTTGTGGAGCGTTTCCATAGGACACTAAAATCTGCTTTGACAGCCAGGAAAAATGATTGGTTAATTTTACTGTCAATGGTTCTTCTCAGGCTGTGTTGTATCCCAATGACTCTGAGTATTCCCCCATTTCAGGTTGTTACTGGCAAAATTCCTTTGTATCCTGCTGACGACCTCTTTGCTTCTTCTCCTCAGAACAAGCAGGATTTCGATACCTCCATGAAGAGATTTATATCTCATATGAAGGAACTCGAGTTTAGATTGCTTTCGCCTTCACACTCGTCCAAGGACACTTCGTACATAACACAGGCCTCATAAACATGTACCCATGTGTATTTTCGGGTTGATCGTATTCTTAAAGCTTTAGAGGCGCCTAGTACCGGTGTTTTAAACTTCAGCTTTCTAATGGAAGGTCGGACATGGTGTCTATTGAACATTTAAAACCGCTTTAGTATCTGCTTCCACTTCATCTGCATCGTATGCTCATTCCGCTTCAACCTTTGCATCCACTCGTCCATCCGCAAGCTCTGCATCTTCCGCATCTGCATCTTCATTCGCAGAATCTGCACCCTCTGACCCTGAAACCCCTCCTGCGATTCTTAGTCAACACCGTAGTGTCTCCTTGTCCTAATCCGTTAAATCTTTCAGCTTCAACCGAACCTGTAGTTCAGAGAAAGAGTCCACGTTTAAAGGAGGTTCTTTTGCACCAAATTCATTTTTAAAAAACTTTTAGATGTTCCGCATTAGTGCGGGAGCTAATATATAGTGAGCTTCAGCTGCTCCTATTTTGTTTTTCAATACTTTTTGAGAAGCTTTAAAAGTACCAATATTTTGGTGAGACGTTGGAAAATATCATTACCGCTGTTTATGCTTTTGTGAATCGTAATTGAGTTTTATCTTCCGCTATTTGAAAAAGGAAAATTATAGTTCAGCTAGCGAATTCTTCTTTGAAACAATGGAATCATTCATAAGCTAATATTCTTGTTCCGTAAATATAATAATTTCAAGCGCTGAATCTTTAATTTATTTTAAATATTGTGTGATGGGAACTAGTGTCTGTTTTCTGTCGTTCTTCTGGTTTGGCGTCAATCCTTTAGTTCCATTTAGAGAGATTTGTCTCTAAATGGAATTAAAGGTTCTTTGTCCCACTTTATGACAAATTTAATTATTGGGAATCCTTTTTATAAAATTCTCTTCGTCTATTTTATCTGTGTGAAGTTAAGCAAAATATTGAAGGTAAGTTTACTTATGTTTTCTTTTATTATTAAACCATTATATATATATATATATATATATATATATATATATATATATATATATATATATATATATATATATATATATATATATATATATATATATATATATATATATATATATATATATATATATATATATATATATATATATATATATATATATATATATATATATATATATATATATATATATATATATATATATATATATATATTATATATATATATTATATATATATATATATATATATATATATATATATATATATATATATATATATATTATATATATATATATATTTCACCCTCTGTAGGTAAAGAACAGAGGCCCATTAACCGCCACCCCAGAGTTGGGAAAATACCGGAAGGTTGGTCAAGTTAAAACCCGACATGTCCCGATACAAGGCGTTTAAAAGTGTGCAAGTCAAAGGAAGTTGGGAAAGCAGATAAAGGGAGTGTGTGTTCCGGACTTTACCAGTGGAATATATGAAGACTGAGTATAGCTGTTAAGTCTGGGGTCAGAGAGAGTTGTACAGAGAAAGGATGAGATTGTGTAGAAAGGTGGGTCGTACGAGCCCTTCTTATTGGTGGAGGAATGATATGGGTGAGTTCATAAAAGTAGTGTCCGTTGTAATAGCGATAGTATAGACTATGGAGAGAGTGACACAACAATCCTACGAGCAGAATGGGAACTGGAGAGAATTAATTAAGAGTAGGAAGAATTGATGAGACGAAAAGCCCTAGACTCCACCTTTTCGAGAGGAGTAGCTGTGTGAGTGGAACCATCTCAGGTGTGAGAGGCATACTCCATAGAGGGATGAACAACACCCCTCTAAAGAGAAATCATCTGGAGTGGTTTGAAGAAATTTTGAAGACGCCTTTATTACCCAACATTTAGAAGCTTTTCTTTAGTGAGAGAAACAATTAATGTGATATTTCTAAGAAAGATTCACGAGAAAAGGAAACTCCAAAAATATTAATGATAAAGAAAGATCTGAACTACGTTTTAGAAGACTTTGCAGATGTGTATAAAAATTATGTCGAATTATAGATGGAGTTGAGTTTTTGAGGTCTTGAGGCATTGTTTTCTCTGCTTTCAATTTTAAAATATGAGAAAGATCAGAGATCAGTTGCTCCAAGGTCACAATCCTTGCTCCAATTAACCGCTGTTGAGAGTGATGTCTTTCAAACTGAAAGGAGTAATGAAACAATAGAGAGAAGGTCATTAATGAAGAACAGAAAACAGTATTGGGATAGGACAGAACTTGAGGAACACCATATTAATATAATGAAAAAAGATGAAAGGTGACCCTCTAAAACAGCTGCTATACAACGACCGCAAAGAAAATCAGAGAGAAGATTACAGTGAGAAGGGTAAGATTTCGAAAGAGGGAAGTTTTGAAATCAAAGTTTATGCCAGACTATCGAAAGCTTTCGGTATGTCCAGCGCGACAGCAAAAGATTCACCGAAATGCCAAAGAGAAGTGGATCAAGAGTCAAAGAGAAGGGAAAAAAATCACCAGAAGAGCTTTTTTTACGTTTTTATCAGAGATAAGATTAGAAAAATTGAGATATTTCCAAATCTTCCTATTAAGGATAGATTCGAAAACTTTAGAAAGAACCTAAATAAATGGGACAGTAGTTGGAGGGTTGAGAGGGGTTTCCCTTCTTCAGTACAGTCTGAAAAAAAACCGTTTCCAGCAGGAAGGGAAGACTGAAGTGAAAAGACAAAGACTAAGTAGTTTACCAAGGCAAAGTACAAGCTCAGAAGCACAAGTTTTGAGAACCGCAGGAGGAATACCATCAGGACCATACGCCTTCTTAGTGTTAAGGTCTGAGAGAGCAGAAAAGACATCTTTAGAAGAAATAATAATTTTAGGCATAACTGAGTTGGAAGTGGTTGAAGGAGGAGGAATAGCTCCGGAATCGTCTAAGGTAGAGTTATAGGCAAAAGTTTGAGCGAAGAGTTCAGCTTTAGTAGAAGGTAAAATGGCAGTTGTGCCATCAGAAGAGACTAATGGAGTGAAAGAGAAAGAATCAAAGTTAGAGTTGACATTTTTTTGCAAAATGCCAAAAAGAATGTGAAGAAGAGTAACCAAAAAGATTATTACATTTTATATATTATATATATATATATATATATATATATATATATATATATATATATATATATATATATATATATATATATATATATATATATATATATATATATATATATATATATATATTAATATATATATATATATATATATATATATATATATATATATATATATATATATATATATATATATATATATATATATATATATATATATATATATATATATATATATATATATATATATATATATATATATATATATATATATATATATATGGAGGATGCTGGATTTTGTTCAGAACTCCATTTTCTATTAATTTTGATCCTATTGACTCTTTTCAGAAAAAAAGGACACAAAAAAATAAATAAATAAATAAATAAATAAAAAACTTTAAAATAAAAAAAAAAAAAGAAAGAAAATTAAAAATCCGTTTCATGAATATTTTCAAAGAAGAAAAAGGAAAAATAAAAAATGCATATCAAAAATTTACATTTTCTTAAATGATTTCATATTCCTCTCATATTTTTTTTTCTTTTCTTTTTTTTTGTTATTGATGTTGTTGTTGTTGTTGTTATTGTTTTTGTTGCTGTTGTTGTTGTTGTTGATATTTTTAGATTTGCTTTTCGTTTGATGTCTATTTTCTTTCGGATTCATTTCGTCTTGAAGAGACTCTTCTATTCATCCTTAAATATGAGTTTCACACTTACAAATGCACACACACACGTACATACGTATACACGTACACACGCACACACACGTACACACACACACACACACACGCACGCACTTGTTCTTAAAAACAGACGTTTCGAGAAACACAACCTCCCATCCTCAGTGGTATCGAAAATTGAAAAGAGATCAGTAACTATTGGAATGAACGAATTGAACTAAAAATACATTTTATTTTAAAGCTCACCATTGATGGTTGCCTCAAGTAGCGTAAAGTGACCAAATGACGTAGGATTTTGATGGCAGGATACGTCTGTGTTGAGTGATGGGTTATATAAAGAGTTTTAATGGAAAATTATTTTATTATACGTAAGACTGTTGGTTTGTTTGTTGGTTGGTTTGTTGGTTTGTTTGTTGGTTTGTTTGTTGGTTTGGTTTGTTTGTTGGTTTGTTTGTTGGTTTGTTTGTTGGTTGGTTTGTTTGGTTTTGTTTGTTTGTTGGTTTGTGAAATGATTTTGAAATCTGAAGTTGATATAGGATACTTTTTTCCAACAATACCATCAAAAACATTTTATAACAACAAACTCGAGATTTCCTTAGATCTCTTGTTCCTTACAAATAAATAGAGATGTGATAACTGCTCAGGTATCTACGTTAGTAGTGCTGTACTCCAACTCATCGTTCCAACTAGTGAGCATTTTGGTAGTGCTGTACTCCAACTCATTGTTAAACCTTGTGAACATTGTGGTAGTACTGTACTCTAACTCATTGTTACAACTTGTGAGTATTTTGGTTGTTCTGTACTCCAACTCATTATTCCAACTTGTGAGCATTTTGAAGTCTCACCGCCTAGAGCAAAAATTATAACCAACTCTCCTTATTCAAACGTCAGAGAATACGATGAAAATATGCTATATATATATATATATATATATATATATATATATATATATATATATATATATATATATATATATATATATATATATATATATATATATATATATATATATATATATATATATATATATATATATATATATATATATATATATATATATATATATATATATATATATATATATATATATATATAGAGGACATGCACAGAATTAAGACCCATAGAGCTTTCCAACTAACATCTTGCTATTTTGGACTCGAGAAACTATTTTCTATTCTGAACAAATTTTTTATTAAAATCCTTTAACCCTTTTCCTTATGTTGTATCTTAATAAGGAGGTTCTTAAACAGGATTTTCACCCCTAACACCCTCTCTTTGTCTGTATCTAAAGTCTCATTCTTTAAATTACCCTTACATGATCATTTATACATTAAATTTTTTTTAAAAAATGAAAAAAAGAATTTCTAAATATTTTAGAAGCCCATCTTTGTTTTTACTCTTAATTCTTCCTTGAACTCTTACTTCACTCATAAAGAACCCTTACCCACCCATCTGTATTCTTCCCTTGCTTGTAAATATTCTTGTGGCGCCTGTAATGATACCTATTTTGAGAGCGTGATAGTAGCATTCAACTGGAACTCGCAAACACAAGAGGAGAGCACAGAAACCGTTTAGTTGGAACCAGTAAATTATATTTTTACTTCGCCAAACCCTTTCAGCATTTGAAGCCTCATGACCCTAACTGATTTTCTATTGTAACTCAAACTAACTAACAACTTGATCTAAAAGTTTTGCAATCCATTTACATATCTATTCTTTAACTTTACTCAACAGGTGATATCGGACCATTCATTTTAACTCTAGTTTTAATATACTTGTTACTTATTTATATCCTAATACAGAAAATTTATTTATATTATAATATATTTATATTATATATTATATATTTATATTATAATATTATAATATATTTATTTATATTATAATACAGAAAATTTCAGTAATATTCATCCTGATGATAAGAAAAGCGCTCTTCCGAAAGATCGATTTTTAATGAAATGGAAATTTTAATAAAAGAAATTTTTAAAAAAATAAACTGTTCCATGTTCTTTTTTTATATATATATATATATATATATTATATATATATATATATATATATATATATATATATATATATATATATATATATATATATATATATATATATATATATATATATATATATATATATATATATATATATATATATATATATATATATATATATATATATATATATATATATATATATATATATATATATATATATATATATATATATATATATATATATATATATATATATATATATATATATATATATATATATATATATATATATATATATATATATATATATATATTATATATATATATATATATATATATATATATATATATATATATATATATATATATATATATATATATATATATATATATATATATATATATATATATATATATATATTAGTGATGGCATCCGCATCCGCGAGCATCCACATCAAAATTAACATCCGCATCCGCATTTTCAAAAATTATACATATTAATTAAAATTATAAATATGACCATATTTTTCTGACCAAAGAATCGATACGCTTCTGGACATTGCCCCCCCTCCCTCCCTCCTCAAAATACCTGCCCATAAGGGTTTTAAGGGATGTATAAAGGAAGGGTGATTTTTAATATAAAGAAGAAATACGAATGTTGTTTTCAAAACAAGTCAATGGTTTACTAGTTAAGGACATTCTACCCAAAAAACAAAAAATAAATGCATTTTTGCCTTCTGCTCCCATGCGCCGCGCCCTCTGACTGTATGACTGGTGCGTCAATAAATAATTTTTGCGAAATCTAAAAATCGGAACAAATGTCCATCCCCATTTACCCTCTAAAAAAAATCGGGAAACAGCTTAAAAAAACCGGGGCTGTGCCGAAAAATTTCTGACGGATAGTCACCTTATCCTACAGACGTTTCATTTGCGTGCTTCACACCAATGAGAGAGATAATAGCTTCATTTCTCACAATAACGAAATATAAATTACAAATATTTTTTAAGTTTAAAAAGAAAAAAAAAATAAAAGACTGAGGATTGACAACTTCAATTTTAGCTTCATCTTTCGGGAATAACCTTTCCTCACCACCCTTCCTCATCAAGTTAAAAAAAAATTTTTTTTCTTCTTCTTTTTTGCAATTGGTGAGAGCTGTGTTGACATTTTTTTTTTTTTTTTTTTTTAGTTTCTTTTTTTTTTTCTTTTTTTTTTTTTTTTTCGTAGCACAGTTTAGTATTCTTGGGAACTGTTATTGAAAGGTGTAAATAAGGTAATTTTTATTTTGTCTATTGTTTTCGGATAATGGAATATATATATATATATATATATATATATATATATATATATATATATATATATATATATATATATATATATATATATATATATATATATATATATATATATATATATATATATATATATATATATATATATATATATATATAAAGTTTTATTATTATAATTATTATTATATTATTATTATTATTATTATTATTAACTATTATTATTATTATTATTATTATTATTATTATTATTTTCATTATTATTAGTTATTAATATTAGTAGCAAAAGTAATACTAACAAAATGGGAAATAGAAATAATAGTACCAATAGACTCATGTCTTTTACAAATAGTTTTAAAATAAATTTTCTTTAAATAAGTTATTATTATTATTATTATTATTATTATTATTATTATTATTATTATTATTATTATTATTATTATTATTATTATTATTATTATTATTATTATTATTATTATTATTATTATTATTATTATTATCATTTCAGGTATTTCAAATGCAAACCTGCAAGTTACGTTAGATTTCGTCAGTAAGATGCTTCCTCTCGTTAGATTTGGATGGAATTTGCTATAACCGTATAGTTTTAGAGATACCGTACTGTGCAATTGGGAAATGACAAATAATATATCACTTAAGTAACCTAACCTAACCTAGCTTTTCGTAAGCAAATCTTTAAATTTCATTAGTTTTTTTTTATTTCATTAAAAAAAAAATTAAAATAAAAAAAAAAATATTTATATTTTTTTTCGTCAAATTTTTCAAAGGAATTTTTAAAAAATTCGTAAAAAAAAAAATGAAAAAATGAAAAAAAGAAATTTTGAAGCCTTTGAATTTTTTTTTTTTTTTTTTTTTTTTTAATAAAAGCTACAAATTATTTTAATTATTTATTTCTTTAAAAAAAAATTAAAAAAAAAAAAAAAAAAAAAAAAAAAAAAAAAAAAAAAAAAAAAAAAAAAAATATAAAAATATATAAAATATATATATATATATATATATATATATATATATATATATATATATATATATATATATATATATATATATATATATATATATATATATATATATATATATATATATATATATATATATATATATATATATATATATATATATATATATATGAGATGAACTCCTCTCAAGATTTATTAAAGCTGAATTGTTTTATTTTATTGTAAATGTATTTTAATAGATTTTATAAATTGAATAGTATTTGGAAACTTTTAAAAATGGCAACTGTGGTTTTCGATTATTCATATCAAAAGTTCCTATGCCTTGATTGAGTGAGGCACTATGTCCAGAGATCCCTTGGCTATCATTTGGTGCTGTTTCTACAGGCATAGGAATACCCACATGACCATTTGTTGTCATATTTCCTTGTAAATACTGTGCTTCTTTATAACTTGTTATTGCAGCAAGCAAAAAATCCCACTTCTGACACCACTTTGGGAAGCTGTGAGGTGTTGGAATTACACTTTTTGCTTAGTATGACTTAGTTCAATATTTCAGCTCCCACTATGACTACCTTACACATAAGAATTATAAGGCAATCAAAACTCACTGCAATTATCACT
>SEYY01017863.1:0-2500 GCA_009176605.1 Armadillidium nasatum
CTAAAAGGACTTTCAAAAAGAAGTGAGTTATTCGACTTCAAAGATTGAGGATTTCAATCATCGTTAGCTCACGTAGGTTATTGTAAAATTTTGTTCAACTATAACATTAAATGATTTAACGTAAATAATAATTTTAAATTCTTTTATATTTTTTTTGTAGTCCCGAGTTGGGGAACTACATCATCAGCTTGTCATTGAACATCTTCAGTTCCATCCTACTCCGAAAGTTCTTTTTCCTCAATTTAACTTTATGAATTGATAAGGGGAATTTATTTAAGAAATCAACATATTCCCTTCGGTTCCAAAATAAAACCCTAAATTGCCCTTTTTCCCATTCCTGTTCCCAGTTCTGCTGTTTTTAAACATTACCAATGGTCAACTTTTATGAATAAAATATCCTCAAATTTTTCTTTCGGTTTTCATTTTCCCATCCAAGAAACAAATTTTTATTGTACTGTTTGTCGCATTTGCTCCTTTATGTGATCCACTTTGTCCTGACAAAGAGCCTGAGGACATCGGATCGTGACGTCTGATAGCCGTACCAACTTAACTCATCAACGTCGTCCTTACGAAAAGGAGAAGTGGACGACACAGCTCAAACAGAACCATCGGCACTCGAATCAACGCAACTTTGTGAGTGTTACTGGTATCGTATATACTATTTTGCTTCTGTTAGATAGGTTATACCTAATAAATATATATATATATATATATATATATTATATATATATATATATATATATATATATATATATATATATATATATATATATATGTGTGTGTGTGTGTGTGTGTGTGTGTGTGTGTGTGTGTGTGTGTGTGTGTGTTAGAGTTAACCTATAGTATATGTTTGTTGATACTCTATGAACATATTCTTTGTTATGATTCAGTAAAGACTATGTTCTATGTGATCAACATTTGCATTCTTATTCTGTTGATTCTATCTCGTGTATTGTAGCACGACTTGTACTATGTGATATACATATAAATAAAGGCCTAGGTAAGAATAGTTTTTTGTCTCTATGTCCTCCCTTATGGAACATTTATATTTATATTTCCTCCATTATGACAAATAATTTAACAACAATATATATTATATATATTATATATATATATATATATATATATATATATATATATATATATTATATATATATATTATATATATATATATATATATACAGAGGTGGGCAGTAACGCGTTACATGTAACGGCGTTACGTATAACGGGCGTTACAAATGTAACGAGCAACGGTAACGCTTCAAAGGGTTTTAAAATGTAACGCTGTAACGGTAACGCTATCCCATTTTTACAAATTATAACGGTTTTTCCGTTACTCGTTACTCGTTACATCCTACACACGAAACTCAACTGTGTTGACATTTTTGTTTATTTTTATGGAAACGAATTTTAATTTTCAAGATTTTTTATATATATATATATATATTATATATATATATATATATATATATATATATATATATATATATATATATATATATATATATATATATATATATTATATATATATATATATTATATATATTATCTAAAATTTTGAAACTCTTCTCAACTCTCATTTCCTGGATCATTTGGAGTCTCATTCTCTTCTTTCTGATCACCAGTATGGCTTTCGACGCTCGATCATACTGATCTATGGTCTTCTGCCCTTAGGGACTTCGGGGAGTCTTGTGTGGTGGCGCTTGACATATCCAAGGCTTTTGACCGGGTGTGGCATGCGTCACTGCTCTCCAAGCTCCCCTCCTTTGGTTTCCTCCTTCTCTTGCTTACTATTGTCTAGTTTTCTCTCAGATCGTTTCATTTCGGCAGTTGTAGATGGAGCGATCTCTTCTTCCTTTTCTGTCAACTGTGGTGTTCCTCAGGGTTCTGTTTTATCTCCAACCTTATTCTTACTTTTCATTAACGATCTTCTCCACTTCACTTCTAACTCTGTTCACTCTTATGCTGATGATTCAACTCTGCATTCTTCTACTCCTTTCAAATCTGCTCCCTCTTTTGCTTCTAGACTTGCTTCTCGTCTTCAACTTTCCGATCCATTCTTGCAGCCGATCTGGATGGATTTCCCGGTGGGGTCATTGTTAAAATTCAACTCTTTAAAAACTCAACTTCTTCACATCTCCCTCTCAAAAACACCTCCTAACTTTCCTATCCTCTTCGATGGCTCTCCCGTCTCACCTATAAATAACATTAACATTCTTGGTCTAAACATAAACAACAAACTGTCTTGGAAACCACATATTACAATGGTTGCTAAAGCGGCCTCTAAGAAGCTGGGAGTCCTGTTCAGATTGCGAGAATTTTTTTCTTCTGAGCAGTTACTCCAAATATATAAGGGTTTCATTCGTCCTTATATGGAGTACTGTTCTCACATTTGGGGGGGCTCCGGCTCCTCCTCTCTTCTGGATAGGGTTTAGTCAAAAACTAAGAGATTAATAAACTGTCCCCTACTTTCAAACTCACTTGACCCTCTGTCTCTGCG
>SEYY01017863.1:10000-12991 GCA_009176605.1 Armadillidium nasatum
ATCTAGTAACGTTTTCTCTTATAAAATATTGATATTTTTTGGTCATTCTTTGCTCATATCGCTGTAAGACATAGGTATGTTCACTTTAGTTGACCAAATTATATCATTATAACAGGATTTTTAGTATTTTAACCATTTTTTAAATTTATTGAATTTGATTTTTCACTAAATTTATAGTTTTTCTTCAATATACCTTACATTTCCAGTTTATATTTTGAATAATAACTTAATGCCAGGTAGGAGATGTAAGCTGCATATATATTATATATATATATATATATATATATATATATATATATATATATATTATATATATATATATATATATATATATAGTAAAAGTTAAGGTTATTTACTCTTTCAATATATAGAAATATAGGTAAATCAAAATATCGATGTATTGAAATATTGATATATAAAAAAATTTTTACGTTTATATTATTTTGCTTTTATTTCATTTATGCCTATTAATATTATTACTTATTATTTTAATATTTAGTTTTCTAGCATACTTAGTTCTACTTATTATAACCTGAATAATTGATATTACTATATTATATAGGTCTAACCGATAGATGGATCAATATTTCTTTGGGTTTCAGGCCTATTGCCATATATATATATATATATATATATATATATATATATATATATATATATATATATATATATATATATATATATATATATATATATATATATTGATATATTCTTTTCACATTTATCATAATTTTGTTGTCAAAGTTGATAAGCCTTTTTTTTTTAAAAGGTGTACACAGCTGCAGTATTGCATTGTAACCTAATGGAAATTGACACAATTGAGATATTTTTTTTTTATTCTCCTTTAAAGTATATTACAAAAGGATGTATAGTGACTAGATCATCAGACCAGTGGAAACTCTGGGCTTCATCTTGCACAAAGATCTTTGGTTCTCAGAAAAATATTAACTGCAAATTCAAATTCTTGAAGGTTTTCCTTTATGCTGTTCATGAATGATTATTGTTTTTTTGCAATGAAATCATGCCACACTAAACGTGACAAGTTATTACACTAAGTATAAATTCTGGTGATGATTTTTCAATAGTCTCTGAGTTGCAGCAATCTACAGAAATCCATTGGTGGAACATACCTTTTCAATAGCATTTATTTCAAGCGTCTCTTCTAGAAGTTGTCTTATTGCACCTTCACCAAGACTAATCATAATTACTAAAATTGCAAGATATTGAGGCTGGATTGCATAATATTTTTGCAAGACAATGTTTATAGGTTTTTAAATTGCCATTTGTTAGCACTCCTAACTTGCCATTTTCTAATATCATCTTGACATTTTGGTGAATTGTATACATAAACATACAGCATGAGTGCCACTTTGACCAGATAGTACACGTTGTTTTGGCCTCAACTCCACAAATTTAGAGAAACCAATTTTCATATTGGGAAACCTTTCTTTGAATATGTGGGCCTCTTTTTAGTTGCATAGTATGAGCTTTTTTTGAATTTTCTTGTTTATATCCATCTGATTCTATTACTATTATGCAATCTTTTACGCCTGGTATTGCTCTGCTGATGTCATCATTTTCGTAAAATGAACAAACAGTTTGCAGTATATTCCTCTGGTAGATGCTTCCCTGGTTTTGAGTGAGAACTTTACAAAATGTAATTTTCTTTTAGCAGTTTTTTGGACTGCTGTACCATGAAATTTGGTGAATTGAATTGTCTCATGATTTTTCATATGGACCACGTGTCTGGTGGGCAAGTTAGTATCATTAACCTTTTTTTTTTTTTTTCCTATTTATATGATTTGAATATTGAACTTTAAGATTTGGCAGAACTGACTTCTAGATCCTCAGCATTATTGTCTGAGTCTTCTGCTGCCCTAAAAATGTTACACTTCAGAGCTGAGTCAATCTTTTTTACTTTAGATTTAGAATAACTTTGATGCAATTTTCTTTTTGTCAATTGGAGACTCCCCTAACTCTTGAAGAGAAATGTGAAGCCCCTTAGCCACTTTTGATTGCAATGTAAAGCTAGGGTCTTTGTCTGAGGAATCTGAACTATTGATATGATCAATATCAAAATGAGAAGTAGAGAGCTGAGCAGTGTTTCTATTTTTTAAAATAGCAAGTTCTTTTCTACAACTATCACAGATTGAAGCTCCATGAGGCATTTCAGGAATTATGTCACACATCCATTTCAACCATTTCTTAATTTCTTTCTATTCCCATACAAAGTGATTAACTTTTTTTGTTGCATTAAAACACTGCACCCTTACAAATATTGTAGCGCACTCCATGTTGAATGATTTATAATTGTCATAAATTTATAAAATGCTTAAATATCAATTCAGAAAGATATTAGTTATAATTCATATATAAACATTTTAATTGTAATACATGCTGAAAATATATAAAATAACAATTAATAATATTAATAGAAAGAGTATAGCAAAATTAAAAATATTAGCAATGAAATATTTCACAGGGTGAAATTATTAATTAAATTGCAAACACCTGTTTATAAATATCATAGTAAATTATATGGTATACTGTACTACTAAAGATCTCTAATTGTACTTAAACTCAGAGCATATCAACACAGTACTAACTTCACTAACAGACTGACTCTTGATTGTAGCATATTCCATTGTATATGCTGCACAGACACAGAATACATATCTCAACATCTTATTAGATAAATCAGTTTATAAAGGAGAAGGTAAAAAACCCTGGTTTGTAATAGATATTTTAAAATATGAAGCCTTCATCAACCCATAACTAAACTTTACCAGACATTTAACATATGTATAAGGTATTTGCTTAATTTGTTTGAAAATATTTAATTATGTACTTCTACAAAAAAAAAATTTAATTCAAATTTGATGTAGATTTTAAAAAAAAATTTCCTCATAACCCATATTATGTTATATATCATTGAAAAGACCTTGAAAAATGCTACAAAATGACACCACTCTCATTGTTCTAGCTTAACTA
>SEYY01017864.1:0-10837 GCA_009176605.1 Armadillidium nasatum
GCTGCAGAGTTTGAATCTTCGGCTTCGGCTTCTTCCTATATTCCGCTATCTGCTGCAGAGTTTGAATCTTCGGCTGCGGCTTCTTCCTATGTTCCGATATCTGCTGCAGGGTTTGAATCTTCCGTTTCGGCTTCTTCCTATGTTCCGCTATCTGCTGCAGAGTTTGAATCTTCCGCTTCGGCTTCTTCCTATGTTCCGCTATCTGCTGCAGAGTTTGAATCTTCGGCTGCGGCTTCTTCCTATGTTCCGATATCTGCTGCAGGGTTTGAATCTTCCGCTTCGGCTTCTTCCTATGTTCCGCTATCTGCTGCAGAGTTTGAATCTTCGTTTCGGCTTCTTCCTATGTTCCGCTATCTGCTGCAGAGTTTGAATCTTCCGCTTCGGCTTCTTCCTATGTTCCGCTATCTGCTGCAGAGTTTGAATCTTCGGCTTCGGCTTCTTCCTATATTCCGCTATCTGCTGCAGAGTTTGAATCTTCGGCTTCGGCTTCTTCCTATGTTCCGCTATCTGCTGCAGATTTTGAATCTTCCGCTTCGGCTTCTTCCTATGTTCCGCTATCTGCTGCAGAGTTTGAATCTTCCGCTTCGGCTTCTTCCTATATTCCTATATCTGCTGCAGAGTTTGAATCTTCGGCTGCGGCTTCTTCCTATGTTCCGATATCTGCTGCAGAGTTTGAATCTTCGGCTTCGGCTTCTTCCTATGTTCCGCTATCTGCTGCAGATTTTTGAATCTTCGGCTTCGGCTTCTTTCCTATGTTCCGCTATCTGCTGCAGAGTTTGAATCTTCCGCTTCGGCTTCTTCCTATGTTCCGCTATCTGCTGCAGAGTTTGAATCTTCGGCTTCGGCTTCTTCCTATGTTCCGATATCTGCTGCAGGGTTTGAATCTTCCGTTTCGGCTTCTTCCTATGTTCCGCTATCTGCTGCAGAGTTTGAATCTTCGGCTTCGGCTTCTTCCTATGTTCCGCTATCTGCTGCAGATTTTGAATCTTCGGCTGCGGCTTCTTCCTATGTTCCGATATCTGCTGCAGAGTTTGAATCTTCCGCTTCGGCTTCTTCCTATGTTCCGCTATCTGCTGCAGAGTTTGAATCTTCGGCTTTCGGCTTCTTCCTATGTTCCGCTATCTGCTGCAGAGTTTGAATCTTCGGCTGCGGCTTCTTCCTATGTTCCGATATCTGCTGCAGGGTTTGAATCTTCCGTTTCGGCTTCTTCCTATGTTCCGCTATCTGCTGCAGAGTTTGAATCTTCGGCTCGCTTCGGCTTCTTCCTATGTTCCGCTATCTGCTGCAGAGTTTGAATCTTCCGCTTCGGCTTCTTCCTATGTTCCGATATCTGCTGCAGATTTTGAATCTTCAGCTTCGGTCTTTTCCTATGTTCCGCTTTCTGCTGTAGATTTTGAATCTTCAGCTTCGGTCTTTTCCTATGTTCCGCTTTCTGCTGTAGATTTTGAATCTTCAGCTTCGGTCTTTTCCTATGTTCCGCTTTCTGCTGTAGATTTTGAATCTTCCGCTTTGGCTTTTTCCTATATTCCTATATCTGCTTTAGAGTTTGAATCTTCGGCTGCGGCTTCGGCTTCTTCCTATGTTCCGATATCTGCTGCAGAGTTTGAATCTTCGGCTTCGGCTTCTTCCTATGTTCCGCTATCTGCTGCAGAGTTTGAATCTTCCGCTTCGGCTTCTTCCTATGTTCCGCTATCTGCTGCAGAGTTTGAATCTTCCGTTTCGGCTTCTTCCTATGTTCCGCTATCTGCTGCAGAGTTTGAATCTTCGGCTTCGGCTTCTTCCTATGTTCCGCTATCTGCTGCAGAGTTTGAATCTTCGGCTTCGGCTTCTTCCTATGTTCCGCTATCTGCTGCAGAGTTTGAATCTTCGGCTTCGGCTTCTTCCTATGTTCCGCTATCTGCTGCAGAGTTTGAATCTTCGGCTTCGGCTTCTTCCTATGTTCCGCTATCTGCTGCAGAGTTTTGAATCTTCGGCTTCGGCTTCTTCTTCCTATGTTCCGATATCTGCTGCAGAGTTTGAATCTTCCGCTTCGGCTTCTTCCTATATTCCGCTATCTGCTGCAGAGTTTGAATCTTCGGCTGCGGCTTCTTCCTATGTTCCGATATCTGCTGCAGGGTTTGAATCTTCCGCTTCGGCTTCTTCCTATGTTCCGCTATCTGCTGCAGAGTTTGAATCTTCGGCTTCGGCTTCTTCCTATGTTCCGCTATCTGCTGCAGAGTTTGAATCTTCCGGCTTCGGCTTCTTCCTATGTTCCGCTATCTGCTGCAGAGTTTGAATCTTCGGCTGCGGCTTCGGCTTCTTCCTATGTTCCGATATCTGCTGCAGATTTTGAATCTTCCGCTTCGGCTTCTTCCTATGTTCCGCTATCTGCTGCAGAGTTTGAATCTTCGGCTTTCGGCTTCTTCCTATGTTCCGCTATCTGCTGCAGAGTTTGAATCTTCGGCTTCGGCTTCTTCCTATGTTCCGCTATCTGCTGCAGAGTTTGAATCTTCCGTTTCGGCTTCTTCCTATATTCCGCTATCTGCTGCAGAGTTTGAATCTTCGGCTTCGGCTTCTTCCTATGTTCCGCTATCTGCTGCAGAGTTTGAATCTTCCGCTTTCGGCTTCTTCCTATGTTCCGCTATCTGCTGCAGAGTTTGAATCTTCGCTTCGGCTTCTTCCTATGTTCCGCTATCTGCTGCAGAGTTTGAATCTTCGGCTTCGGCTTCTTCCTATGTTCCGCTATCTGCTGCAGAGTTTGAATCTTCGGCTGCGGCTTCTTCCTATGTTCCGATATCTGCTGCAGGGTTTGAATCTTCCGCTTCGGCTTCTTCCTATGTTCCGCTATCTGCTGCAGAGTTTGAATCTTCCGTTTCGGCTTCTTCCTATGTTCCGCTATCTGCTGCAGAGTTTGAATCTTCCGCTTCGGCTTCTTCCTATGTTCCGATATCTGCTGCAGAGTTTTGAATCTTCCGGCTTCGGCTTCTTCCTATGTTCCGCTATCTGCTGCAGAGTTTGAATCTTCGGCTTCGGCTTCTTCCTATGTTCCGCTATCTGCTGCAGATTTTGAATCTTCCGCTTCGACTTCTTCCTATGTTCCGCTATCTGCTGCAGAGTTTGAATCTTCCGTTTCGGCTTCTTCCTATGTTCCGCTATCTGCTGCAGAGTTTGAATCTTCGGCTGCGGCTTCTTCCTATGTTCCGATATCTGCTGCAGGGTTTGAATCTTCCGCTTCGGCTTCTTCCTATGTTCCGCTATCTGCTGCAGAGTTTGAATCTTCGGCTTCGGCTTCTTCCTATGTTCCGCTATCTGCTGCAGAGTTTGAATCTTCCGTTTCGGCTTCTTCCTATGTTCCGCTATCTGCTGCAGAGTTTGAATCTTCGGCTGCGGCTTCTTCCTATATTCCGCTATCGGCTGCAGAGTTTGAATCTTCGGCTGCGGCTTCTTCCTATGTTCCGATATCTGCTGCAGGGTTTGAATCTTCCGTTTCGGCTTCTTCCTATGTTCCGCTATCTGCTGCAGAGTTTGAATCTTCCGTTTCGGCTTCTTCCTATGTTCCGCTATCTGCTGCAGAGTTTGAATCTTCGGCTTCGGCTTCTTCCTATGTTCCGCTATCTGCTGCAGAGTTTGAATCTTCGCTTCGGCTTCTTCCTATGTTCCGCTATCTGCTGCAGAGTTTGAATCTTCGGCTTCGGCTTCTTCCTATGTTCCGCTATCTGCTGCAGAGTTTGAATCTTCGGCTTCGGCTTCTTCCTATGTTCCGCTATCTGCTGCAGATTTTGAATCTTCCGCTTCGGCTTCTTCCTATGTTCCGCTATCTGCTGCAGAGTTTGAATCTTCCGCTTCGGCTTCTTCCTATGTTCCGCTATCTGCTGCAGAGTTTGAATCTTCGGCTTCGGCTTCTTCCTATGTTCCGCTATCTGCTGCAGAGTTTGAATCTTCCGGCTTCGGCTTCTTCCTATGTTCCGCTATCTGCTGCAGAGTTTGAATCTTCCGTTTCGGCTTCTTCCTATGTTCCGCTATCTGCTGCAGAGTTTGAATCTTCCGTTTCGGCTTCTTCCTATGTTCCGCTATCTGCTGCAGAGTTTGAATCTTCGGCTGCGGCTTCTTCCTATGTTCCGATATCTGCTGCAGGGTTTGAATCTTCCGTTTCGGCTTCTTCCTATGTTCCGCTATCTGCTGCAGAGTTTGAATCTTCGGCTTCGGCTTCTTCCTATGTTCCGCTATCTGCTGCAGAGTTTGAATCTTCCGCTTCGGCTTCTTCCTATGTTCCGCTATCTGCTGCAGAGTTTGAATCTTCCGCTTCGGCTTCTTCCTATGTTCCGCTATCTGCTGCAGAGTTTGAATCTTCGGCTTCGGCTTCTTCCTATGTTCCGATATCTGCTGCAGAGTTTGAATCTTCCGCTTCGGCTTCTTCCTATGTTCCGCTATCTGCTGCAGAGTTTGAATCTTCGGCTGCGGCTTCTTCCTATGTTCCGCTATCTGCTGCAGAGTTTGAATCTTCCGTTTCGGCTTCTTCCTATGTTCCGATATCTGCTGCAGGGTTTGAATCTTCCGCTTCGGCTTCTTCCTATGTTCCGCTATCTGCTGCAGAGTTTGAATCTTCGGCTGCGGCTTCGGTTCTTCCTATGTTCCGATATCTGCTGCAGAGTTTGAATCTTCGGCTTCGGCTTCTTCCTATATTCCGCTATCTGCTGCAGAGTTTGAATCTTCGGCTGCGGCTTCTTCCTATGTTCCGATATCTGCTGCAGGGTTTGAATCTTCCGTTTCGGCTTCTTCCTATGTTCCGCTATCTGCTGCAGAGTTTGAATCTTCGAATCTTCGGCTTCGGCTTCTTCCTATGTTCCGCTATCTGCTGCAGATTTTGAATCTTCCGCTTCGGCTTCTTCCTATGTTCCTATATCTGCTGCAGAGTTTGAATCTTCCGTTTCGGCTTCTTCCTATGTTCCGCTATCTGCTGCAGAGTTTGAATCTTCGGCTTCGGCTTCTTCCTATGTTCCGCTATCTGCTGCAGAGTTTGAATCTTCGGCTTCGGCTTCTATGTTCCGCTATCTGCTGCAGAGTTTGAATCTTCGGCTGCGGCTTCTTCCTATGTTCCGCTATCTGCTGCAGAGTTTGAATCTTCGGCTTCGGCTTCTTCCTATGTTCCGATATCTGCTGCAGATTTTGAATCTTCCGCTTCGGCTTCTTCCTATATTCCGATATTTGCTGCAGATTTTGAATCTTCCGGTTCGGCTTTTTCTTATGTTCCGCTATCTGCTGCAGAGTTTGAATCTTCCGCTTCGGCTTTTCTTCCTATGTTCCGCTATCTGCTGCAGATTTTGAATCTTCGGCTTCGGCTTCTTCCTATGTTCCGCTATCTGCTGCAGAGTTTGAATCTTCTTCTTCGGCTTCGGCTTCTTCCTATGTTCCGATATCTGCTGCAGAGTTTGAATCTTCCGCTTCGGCTTCTTCCTATGTTCCGCTATCTGCTGCAGAGTTTGAATCTTCCGTTTCGGCTTCTTCCTATGTTCCGCTATCTGCTGCAGAGTTTGAATCTTCGGCTTCGGCTTCTTCCTATGTTCCGATATCTGCTGCAGGGTTTGAATCTTCCGCTTCGGCTTCTTCCTATGTTCCGCTATCTGCTGCAGAGTTTGAATCTTCCGCTTCGGCTTCTTCCTATGTTCCGCTATCTGCTGCAGAGTTTGAATCTTCGGCTTCGGCTTCTTCCTATGTTCCGCTATCTGCTGCAGATTTTGAATCTTCCGCTTCGGCTTCTTCCTATGTTCCGCTATCTGCTGCAGAGTTTGAATCTTCCGTTTCGGCTTCTTCCTATGTTCCGCTATCTGCTGCAGAGTTTGAATCTTCGGCTGCGGCTTCTTCCTATGTTCCGATATCTGCTGCAGAGTTTGAATCTTCCGCTTCGGCTTCTTCCTATGTTCCGCTATCTGCTGCAGAGTTTGAATCTTCGGCTTCGGCTTCTTCCTATGTTCCGCTATCTGCTGCAGAGTTTGAATCTTCGGCTTCGGCTTCTTCCTATATTTTCCGCTATCTGCTGCAGAGTTTGAATCTTCGGCTTCGGCTTCTTCCTATGTTCCGCTATCTGCTGCAGAGTTTGAATCTTCCGCTTCGGCTTCTTCCTATGTTCCGCTATCTGCTGCAGAGTTTGAATCTTCGGCTTCGGCTTCTTCCTATGTTCCGCTATCTGCTGCAGAGTTTGAATCTTCGGCTGCGGCTTCTTCCTATGTTCCGATATCTGCTGCAGAGGTTTGAATCTTCCGCTTCGGCTTCTTCCTATGTTCCGCTATCTGCTGCAGAGTTTGAATCTTCCGCTTCGGCTTCTTCCTATGTTCCGCTATCTGCTGCAGAGTTTGAATCTTCGGCTTCGGCTTCTTCCTATATGTTCCGCTATCTGCTGCAGAGTTTGAATCTTCCGTTTCGGCTTCTTCCTATGTTCCGCTATCTGCTGCAGAGTTTGAATCTTCCGCTTCGGCTTCTTCCTATGTTCCGCTATCTGCTGCAGAGTTTGAATCTTCCGCTTCGGCTTCTTCCTATGTTCCGCTATCTGCTGCAGAGTTTGAATCTTCCGTTTCGGCTTCTTCCTATGTTCCGATATCTGCTGCAGGGTTTGAATCTTCCGTTTCGGCTTCTTCCTATGTTCCGCTATCTGCTGCAGAGTTTGAATCTTCGGCTGCGGCTTCGGCTTCTTCCTATGTTCCGCTATCTGCTGCAGAGTTTGAATCTTCGGCTGCGGCTTCTTCCTATGTTCCGATATCTGCTGCAGGGTTTGAATCTTCCGCTTCGGCTTCTTCCTATGTTCCGCTATCTGCTGCAGAGTTTGAATCTTCGGCTTTCGGCTTCTTCCTATGTTCCGCTATCTGCTGCAGAGTTTGAATCTTCGCTTTCGGCTTCTTCCTATGTTCCGCTATCTCTGCTGCAGAGTTTTGAATCTTCGGCTTCGGCTTCTTCCTATGTTCCGCTATCTGCTGCAGAGTTTGAATCTTCCGCTTCGGCTTCTTCCTATGTTCCGCTATCTGCTGCAGAGTTTGAATCTTCGGCTTCGGCTTCTTTCTATGTTCCGCTATCTGCTGCAGAGTTTGAATCTTCGGCTGCGGCTTCTTCCTATGTTCCGCTATCTCTGCTGCAGAGTTTGAATCTTCGGCTGCGGCTTCTTCCTATGTTCCGATATCTGCTGCAGGGTTTGAATCTTCCGTTTCGGCTTCTTCCTATGTTCCGCTATCTGCTGCAGAGTTTGAATCTTCGGCTGCGGCTTCTTCCTATGTTCCGATATCTGCTGCAGAGTTTGAATCTTCCGCTTCGGCTTCTTCCTATGTTCCGCTATCTGCTGCAGAGTTTGAATCTTCGGCTTCGGCTTCTTCCTATGTTCCGCTATCTGCTGCAGAGTTTGAATCTTCGGCTTCGGCTTCTTCCTATGTTTCTATCTGCAGAGTTTGAATCTTCGGCTTCTTCCTATATTCCGCTATCTGCTGCAGAGTTTGAATCTTCGGCTGCGGCTTCTTCCTATGTTCCGATATCTGCTGCAGGGTTTGAATCTTCCGCTTCGGCTTCTTCCTATGTTCCGCTATCTGCTGCAGAGTTTTGAATCTTCGGCTTCGGCTTCTTTCCTATGTTCCGCTATCTCTGCTGCAGAGTTTTGAATCTTCGGCTGCGGCTTCGGCTTCTTCCTATGTTCCGATATCTGCTGCAGAGTTTGAATCTTCCGCTTCGGCTTCTTCCTATGTTCCGCTATCTGCTGCAGAGTTTGAATCTTCGGCTTCGGCTTCTTCCTATGTTCCGATATCTGCTGCAGAGTTTGAATCTTCGGCTTCGGCTTCTTCCTATGTTCCGCTATCTGCTGCAGAGTTTGAATCTTCCGTTTCGGCTTCTTCCTATGTTCCGCTATCTGCTGCAGAGTTTGAATCTTCCGTTTCGGCTTCTTCCTATGTTCCGCTATCTGCTGCAGAGTTTGAATCTTCCGCTTCGGCTTCTTCCTATGTTCCGCTATCTGCTGCAGAGTTTGAATCTTCGGCTTCGGCTTCTTCCTATGTTCCGCTATCTGCTGCAGAGTTTGAATCTTCGGCTTCGGCTTCTTCCTATGTTCCGCTATCTGCTGCAGAGTTTGAATCTTCAGCTTCGGTCTCTTCCTATGTTCCGCTATCTGCTGCAGAGTTTGAATCTTCGGCTTCGGCTTCTTCCTATGTTCCGCTATCTGCTGCAGAGTTTGAATCTTCCGCTTCGGCTTCTTCCTATGTTCCGCTATCTGCTGCAGATTTTGAATCTTCCGGCTTCGGCTTCTTCCTATATTCCGCTATCTGCTGCAGAGTTTGAATCTTCGGCTGCGGCTTCTTCCTATGTTCCGATATCTGCTGCAGAGTTTGAATCTTCCGTTTCGGCTTCTTCCTATGTTCCGCTATCTGCTGCAGAGTTTGAATCTTCGGCTTCGGCTTCTTCCTATGTTCCGCTATCTGCTGCAGAGTTTGAATCTTCCGGCTTCGGCTTCTTCCTATGTTCCGCTATCTGCTGCAGAGTTTGAATCTTCGGCTTCGGCTTCTTCCTATGTTCCGCTATCTGCTGCAGAGTTTGAATCTTCCGCTTCGGCTTCTTCCTATGTTCCGCTATCTGCTGCAGAGTTTGAATCTTCGGCTGCGGCTTCTTCCTATGTTCCGATATCTGCTGCAGGGTTTGAATCTTCCGCTTCGGCTTCTTCCTATGTTCCGCTATCTGCTGCAGAGTTTGAATCTTCGGCTTCGGCTTCTTCCTATGTTCCGCTATCTGCTGCAGAGTTTGAATCTTCGGCTTCGGCTTCTTCCTATGTTCCGATATCTGCTGCAGAGTTTGAATCTTCCGCTTCGGCTTCTTCCTATGTTCCGCTATCTGCTGCAGATTTTGAATCTTCCGCTTCGGCTTCTTCCTATGTTCCGCTATCTGCTGCAGAGTTTGAATCTTCCGCTTCGGCTTCTTCCTATATTCCGCTATCTGCTGCAGAGTTTGAATCTTCGGCTGCGGCTTCTTCCTATGTTCCGATATCTGCTGCAGGGTTTGAATCTTCCGTTTCGGCTTCTTCCTATGTTCCGCTATCTGCTGCAGAGTTTGAATCTTCGGCTGCGGCTTCGGTATCTTCCTATGTTCCGATATCTGCTGCAGAGTTTGAATCTTCCGCTTCGGCTTCTTCCTATATTCCGCTATCTGCTGCAGAGTTTGAATCTTCGGCTGCGGCTTCTTCCTATGTTCCGATATCTGCTGCAGGGTTTGAATCTTCCGCTTCGGCTTCTTCCTATGTTCCGCTATCTGCTGCAGAGTTTGAATCTTCGGCTTCGGCTTCTTCCTATGTTCCGATATCTGCTGCAGAGTTTGAATCTTCCGCTTCGGCTTCTTCCTATGTTCCGCTATCTGCTGCAGAGTTTGAATCTTCCGTTTCGGCTTCTTCCTATGTTCCGCTATCTGCTGCAGAGTTTGAATCTTCGGCTTCGGCTTCTTCCTATATTCCGCTATCTGCTGCAGAGTTTGAATCTTCGGCTTCGGCTTCTTCCTATGTTCCGCTATCTGCTGCAGAGTTTGAATCTTCGGCTTCGGCTTCTTCCTATGTTCCGCTATCTGCTGCAGAGTTTGAATCTTCCGCTTCGGCTTCTTCCTATGTTCCGCTATCTGCTGCAGATTTTGAATCTTCCGGCTTCGGCTTCTTCCTATGTTCCGATATCTGCTGCAGGGTTTGAATCTTCCGCTTCGGCTTCTTCCTATGTTCCGCTATCTGCTGCAGATTTTGAATCTTCCGTTTCGGCTTCTTCCTATGTTCCGCTATCTGCTGCAGAGTTTGAATCTTCGGCTTCGGCTTCTTCCTATGTTCCGCTATCTGCTGCAGAGTTTGAATCTTCGGCTGCGGCTTCTTCCTATGTTCCGATATCTGCTGCAGAGTTTGAATCTTCCGCTTCGGCTTCTTCCTATGTTCCGCTATCTGCTGCAGAGTTTGAATCTTCCGTTTCGGCTTCTTCCTATGTTCCGCTATCTGCTGCAGAGTTTGAATCTTCCGGCTTCGGCTTCTTCCTATGTTCCGCTATCTGCTGCAGAGTTTGAATCTTCCGCTTCGGCTTCTTCCTATGTTCCGCTATCTGCTGCAGAGTTTGAATCTTCGGCTGCGGCTTCTTCCTATGTTCCGATATCTGCTGCAGAGTTTGAATCTTCCGCTTCGGCTTCTTCCTATGTTCCGCTATCTGCTGCAGAGTTTGAATCTTCGGCTTCGGCTTCTTTCCTATGTTCCGCTATCTGCTGCAGAGTTTGAATCTTCCGCTTCGGCTTCTTCCTATGTTCCGCTATCTGCTGCAGAGTTTGAATCTTCGGCTTCGGCTTCTTCCTATGTTCCGATATCTGCTGCAGGGTTTGAATCTTCAGCTACGGTCTCTTCCTATGTTCCGCTATCTGCTGCAGTGTTTGAATCTTCGGCTTCGGCTTCTTCCTATGTTCCGCTATCTGCTGCAGAGTTTTGAATCTTCCGTTTCGGCTTCTTCCTATGTTCCGCTATCTGCTGCAGAGTTTGAATCTTCGGCTTCGGCTTCTTTCTATGTTCCGCTATCTGCTGCAGAGTTTGAATCTTCGGCTTCGGCTTCTTCCTATGTTCCGCTATCTGCTGCAGATTTTGAATCTTCGGCTTCGGCTTCTTCCTATGTTCCGCTATCTGCTGCAGAGTTTGAATCTTCCGTTTCGGCTTCTTCCTATGTTCCGCTATCTGCTGCAGAGTTTGAATCTTCCGTTTCGGCTTCTTCCTATATTCCGCTATCTGCTGCAGAGTTTGAATCTTCGGCTGCGGCTTCTTCCTATGTTCCGATATCTGCTGCAGGGTTTGAATCTTCCGCTTCGGCTTCTTCCTATGTTCCGCTATCTGCTG
>SEYY01017866.1:0-2500 GCA_009176605.1 Armadillidium nasatum
AAGTATTCGCTTATTCAAGGTCAAAATAAACAAATTAGTAAATAAAAACAATCTTTGCTCAGACTCTTCTAAATTATTGCTTTCATTTAAAGGATAAGAAGAAAAATTAGATATATATAAATATATATATATATATATATATATATATATATATATATATATATATATATATATATATATATATATATATATATATATATATATATATATATATATATATATATATATATATATATATATATATATATATATATATATATATATATAGTATATAATTAAAAAAAAAACAAACAAACAAATAGGAACTCTGAAAAAAAAAGAACAAAAAAAACTCTTGATATTTGATATTCGAAATTAAATTATAGAGAAAAGAAGCAGTGTGGAACTCTCTAAGAATACAAAAAGGCTCCAGAACAACGTTAAATGGAAGCAAATTAGGTAATTGTCTCGAGCAACAACACAATATATATATATATATATATATATATATATATATATATATATATATATATATATATATATATATATATATATATATATATATATATATATATATATATATATATATATATATATATATATATATATATATATATATATATATATATATATATATATATATATATATGATTTTCTTTGTTTCTAAATCTTGGAATTTTTAATGATATTATTTATTGAGGTTTTGAATTCAGTTGAGCATTTAGAAATAAATATTAAATTTAAAAAATAACAAACATAGGCAAGGATTCTGTCAATATTCTATTTTAAAAGTGGAATTCTCCGTACCCAAAGACCTTTCATCAGGAATATTAACAATGCCATCAAAAGTAGTTAAACAAAACACTTTTATTTCTCTGCATTTCATTAATTTATAATTCGATTTCAGCTGCGTTGTTGTATATTGAATTTACTCTTCTAACACTAACTTTTTGAGGCTTCTTCAACATAAAATAAACTTCTCTTTATAGTTTGAATAACGGATAAATATCAGGTGACAGACTTAGTTGCATATTTACACCACGCCTAATTAAAAGCAGCGCCCCTTGAGGGGTAAAATATACCAAATCTGAAATGAAAGAGTTGGTAGTTCACAAACAAATAAACAAAACAAAAGAAACAAATTAATCGAAAACTTATATTTGAATTAACATTATTTTCTACAATCCTTCACAATCTGTTTTTGATGTGCCTTAATGAAGATGTGAGTTTTCATATAATCATTGGGATCGTTCAATAGCTATCTATTATGATCATTTTCATCATTGGCTCCGTACTGCCTCGTCATCTTAGAAGATAAAAGAAGACCATTTATAATCGGAGAGTAACAATTACAGTAATGCACATAATATAAAGAAATTTTCATACTTATTACCGTATACTACGTATGAGAGACTATTTAAGTAATGTGTTTGTTAAATACTGTTTACTGGAAGTACTTGTAATTCTGGTTTGAGGTAGTTGTTTGGCTTTAGGCAGTCCATTTATATTATAATTGCAAAGCATAATGTGACTTGAATAATAATAATAATAATAATAACAATAATAATAATAATAATAATAATAATAATAATAATAATAATAATAATAATAATAATAATAATAATAATAATAATAATAAAATAATAATAATAATAATAATAATAATAATAATAATAATAATAATAATAATAATAATAATAATAATAATAATAAAATAATAATAATAATAATAATAATAAAATGTTTGTTCTTTTTTTTTTTTTTTTTTTTTTTTTTTTCTTTTTTTATTAAATATATATATATATATATATATATATATATATATATATATATATATATATATATATATATATATATATATATATATATATATATATATATATATATATATATATATATATATATATAAAAGGCCTTTATTAATTAAACAAGCCCCGGCTGACTTCCTTCAAACTTGTAGGTAAAGTTTGAAATGAGCTTTCCATAATGAAAACCTTAAAATAGAACTCGAAAAATGTTTTAAAAAGTAATGAAGTCTCCTAATTCCTTATTTAAAACATTGTCTATATATATATATATATATATATATATATATATATATATATATATATATATATATATATATATATATATATATATATATATATATATATATATATAGACAATAAAACATTTTAAAAAATACCTCGAGAAACATTCTGAAAAAAAGCTATGATGTCCCCCAATTTGATATTTATATATTCTCATTTTAAATCTTATTGTCAGACGCTTCTTTTAATTATTTTTTAATAGGCTCAAGGTGGTGGAAAAAAAATTAAGATTTCCTTACTACTTATGAATAGCTTACTCCCTTAGACAAAACTTTGTTTGTGTGTGTGTGTGTGTTTAAGGTTCTCATTATTTAATTGAAAAACATTCCATATTTTTCCAACAAAATTTCATGAATATTACCTGGAATCGATGATATATATATATATATATATATATATATATATATATATATATATATATATATATATAT
>SEYY01017866.1:7500-10000 GCA_009176605.1 Armadillidium nasatum
TTTTTTCTCTCTCTCTTACTTCCTTTGACTCATACATACTTTTATGCGATATGCGGTTTTACGAATCATTCCCTTCTCTAACTATGAGCATTTTTTCTTATTTGGTTGGTGCCTTGTGTGCCTCAGGCATTTTTCCTAAAGATATATATATATATATATATATATATATATATATATATATATATATATATATATATATATATATATATATATATATATATATATATATATATATATATATATATATATATATATATATATATATATATACAAAATGCATCATTTGGAAGGCAATTACTTTGGCACAATATTTTTTTTAAAAAGGAAAAAGAAAAGGAAGAATAATAAAAACAAATATTGTTCAAAAGAACAAAACCATTCCTGTGATTTAAGTGTTATGCCCATAATTAAAAATTACTTTATCTCAATCTTACAAAAATAAATTTGCAACTGACAAAACTTCACCTTTCCCAAAAACGACTTCGTGCTTTCCCGGCTCGAGTGATGACAAAAAATCATAAATCGTAATGTTGCTGCAACTCCCCCAATGTTTAGAAACATTGCTTGCGTTATGTTATGCAAATCTTGAGAGACACTTCAACAAAACATATTTGTATAACATTTCCATACGGTTACTTTTATGTAAGCATAACAATATGAGTGATGCATTTCACAAAATGTCAAGTTTTATCTTAAAGATTTATACAAAATACTTTCATATATATATATATATATATATATATATATATATATATATATATATATATATATATATATATATATATATATATATATATATATATATATATATATATATATATATATATATATATATATATATATATATATATATATATATATATATATATATATATATATATATATATATATATATATATATATATATATATATATATATATATATATATATATATATATATATATATATATATATATATATATATATATATATATATATATATATATATATATATATATATATATATATATATATATATATATATATATATATATATATATATATATATATATATATATATATATATATATATATATATATATATATATATATATATATATATATATATATATATATATATATATATATATATATATATATATATATATATTCGTGCTTGTTTCTGTGAGTAAAATTTTAATCTCCTTTGAAACAGTGCCAATACCCTCCATTTTATGGTGGTTTGGAACATTCCTTTACACTCTAATTCCAATATAAATATATATATATATATATATATATATATATATATATATATATATATATATATATATATATATATATATATATATATATATATATATATATATATATATATATATATATATATATATATATTATATATATATATATATATATATATATATATATATATATATATATATATATATATATATATATATATATATATATTTTACCCAGAGGATATCTCTTGCGTACTCTCAACTACACATCAATATCAATGTTTTACCTACTCTCCATTTTTTACATATATAACACAGGCTAATAAACACATTTTCGATCCCTGTCTTTCAATTTAATTTCTTTCCTTCAAATTATAAAGTGACTAAAAAACAAATTGTCTCCTACATGCTTAGAATAGAAAGATCTAAAGAATGGCCTTCACCTACCTATCCTTTCATTGGCGCTAGAGAATTGACGGCGTCTGTGGCAATTGCTTTAATGGGATTGGTGCCGCTAACTCTTAGTCGTGAACTTACTCAGATACACGGTATTCGCTCTAAAGCAACTTCTACAACATTCATGGCATTTATTCTAATTTTTTTAAAGACCTTAACTTTTATTCTTAACCAAATCTTAAGTATCTGAGCTCTGGGATAGCAAACCCTACTCCGTTTTCTCTTATATTATCTAATCTAGATTCTCATCCAAAGGAGGAGGAAGCTCTTGTGTATGCTAATATGTGCTCTTGTTTATAATTTCAAGTATACAAAATTTCCTATTCTATGGTTTAGACTCTCTTGTCCAATGTACTGGTAAATTCATAGGTTTTGTTTATTTATCTCCTAACTTTACTGACAGTTCAAAATTCTTCGATAAACTAATCTCCCCCCCCCCCAAAAAAAAAAAAAAAACCTTGCTTTGAAATCATCCTTTTTGGATGATTTCAATCTTCACCACAGCCTGTGGTTTTTCTCAAAATCTCAAAATTCTCTAATAATTTTTCTATTCACAGTTACCTTTATGAAATGGCGATGTTCATTACTCGAATTCCTGATCTTTTTGGATATTTGACTAATATACTAGACTTCTTAACTTCCAGTCCTTATACTTGTTCTATTGAACTATTCCATCGCTTTGTTCCTTTTATCTCAGTATTCTGTTCGATTTTTTCAAGTCTTAAGCAGGAATGCTCTGTCTTTGGTGAGGAAGATCTTTCTGGCACTTTCATGCTGCTAGCTTAGCAGTTCTTTGATTTCTCACGGAATAATTTTTGTT
>SEYY01017866.1:15000-25000 GCA_009176605.1 Armadillidium nasatum
AAAAAAAAAAAAAAAAAAAAAAAAAAAAAAAAAAGGTATAGAGGAATTAAATCTGCCACTGGCATCGTAGATTTACTCATTTGTTCGGTATCATCAAAAGGCTGGAAGATTTTTATATGATAGAAAAGAAAAATAATATCTCCTGACCTAATTTATTAATTTTAGCGTTAGTGTTAAAAAAATTTCAAAGAAATTGGCAAAAATTTCTTACTCTTTTTATCAAAGATGTTCCAGTTAATGAGAATGTCAAGTAGATCAGAGAGATTCGTAGAATATATTTTAATTTCGATTTAAGTTCTTCTTGAGTCACTGCTGAATGACTGAATTGTGTTACTATTGACCTGCATTTTGGGATTAAATATGTTTCTAGTTTTTGATTTTTGAAAAGTTGGACCAATTTTAACAATATTATCCGTCTTTTAACTAGCGGCTCCGTAGCTCAGTCGATCGAGCACTCGTGATAGCAAACGAGAGGTCCAGGGTTCGAGGCCTGGCCGGAGCGGGAAATGTGAGCGGTTTCTCCTTGCGCTTTGCTTCGAATGACTCAATCGTTAAATGAGTACATCAGTGGAGTGCTCTTGCCACTGATGGGAAAACTCCCCGGCATCCGCGATAGGCCTGGCCTTGCCAGCGGTAACCGCCGTAGGGCCCAAGAAACTCTAGGATCTTCCTCGAAAGATCCTGCTGACAGGTGCTCGCACCTAAAGGAGTATGGTGAGTTTTTTTTTTTTTTTTTTTTTTTTTTTTTTGAGATTTTAACTGTCGGAATCAAATATTTATTTTTTATTTTGCAAGAACTTTTCATGAGGTACTTTCCTGCTTCATTCTTACATCAGTGTTGAAAAATATTTTCACTTCAAGCTTTCTTTCGTTTCACCAGCTTGCTTCTTCTTTGGATTTTGTCTACTGTTCAAAAGGGTTTTAAATACATATCATCAATATATATATATTATATATATTACATATATTATGCTTTATTAATATACCTTCATTTTCTATCATAGGGTTTTAAATGCATATATAGATCTTCTTTTTATATCATAGTCACAAATGAAAATCTTATACATCTTAAGAGATAAAATTATCAAATGTGTTACCATTTGGAATAGAAGGAAACGCAACTCTACAATAAACCATAAACCCCCTATTAAAATTCAATGATTATATGAGTTACTGAAATTGAGGAATTGAAAGTGAAAAGCTTTAGATGTAATAATACATTACAATTTAATAAAACTTTCTAACTAGCAATGTCAAATATGTAATTAACATTTATGTTTTAAAGCAATTAATTTTAGTGATCGATTTCGCCAAAAGAATTCGTAATTAAAATTTTAACTAATTTAACTCTGAATGCGAATTATATATATATATATATATATATATATATATATATATATATATATATATATATATATATATATATATATATATATATATATATATATATATATATATATATATATATATATATATATATATATATATATACGTGCTTTTGTAAAAACATATTTTATCTTATAGATTTCTAATTTATTCTTAAGAATTTTTATTTTCCAAAATGACGGAATAAAGAAATAATAATATAAAAAAATATTTAAAAACAAAATGGAAAAACCTATATACACTTCTCGTAACTTTTCCTTAAATTAGACAATGTATTTAATAGATATATTGTAATATATATATATATATAATTAACTGTTATTTACATTTAATTGTAAATAAGAGATATTTGGAATCACATATTTGGGCTATTGTAATAAATAAATAATATTTAACTTGTTTATTATTAAACTCTGAAGTTTATTTCGTACATATATTATATTTTATTAATTATAAATACATTGATGTTTTAAAAATATTTTATGAATTTGCGACGAAAATTATTTTTTTATTAAGATTTTTATGTAAAATGAAATGGATTTTTTTTTCCATATTTTATTGGAATTTGAAAAAAAAATTTCTGGAAAAGTACACCGTGAAGAGAGCTGACTAATTTCCTAATATTCGATTTAATAAGTAATAAACGTTATAAACTGATTTTTATTTGTATATTTTTTATCAAGTCAAAGGTTTGCCACTTTGAATTGAAATAAAAAAATCTTGAAAAAGTCATTAATAAAAAATTCTTAGTTAAGGAAACTGACAATGAAATGCTTAGCAATAGTTGTGTGTAGTGATGCAAAAAAAAAAAAAAAAAAAAAAAAAAAAAAAAAAAAAATTAAATCGCTTTTTTTTTCTTGTTGCCTAAAAAATTTTTTTTTTTTTTACTTTTTTTTTTATTTTTTATTTTTATGCAAATATTTTTATATGATATTTTAGATTATTTTCATTATTACTCAAGGTTCTCTTCTCTTCCTTCTCTTTTTAAATTTATATGCTTACACTTTAAATCTTTTTATGTCAGCATATGCTCACTTTAACATAAAAAAAGTATACAATCAGAAAAATTTTAACATTTTTTAAAAAAATTGTTTTTTCAAATAGAATATTTTTTAAAGACTTTATTAAAGTCTTTAAAATCTGTAGTAATGTATCCGTCTAAAATTTTTGGACAGGTTATACCCATTATCAGGAAATATATTTTTTCTTTTTCCACATTTTTAGGCCTATTTCAAGTTTTAATTTTTTTTTCACTAAAATATGACCCATTATTATCTACTGCTTTAAAATAAAAGCATGTCAGGCGGGGTGTGGAGTCCCCCACCGGGAAGGTCGCATCTCCTCACAGTCGATTTCTCCTATATCTTACGAATATTCATATATATATAGTTCATAATACAAAACTGAGTGACCCGCTTGATAAGATTTTTAGCCCTGCTATTCCCACTTTGCAGAGGAATATCATTTGCTTCTAGTCATAAATTTATAATTTAGTCTTGGACGTAGGCTTGGCACAAAATAAACAACGAAATAATTTTTTTATGGTATCTACTGTACATTGTACATAAGTCGTTTTCGCGTCGGTAACTCGAATATTAGCTTGAATACCAATATTCTTAACAAAATATATCAGAACCCTTTCTCTATATCGAGATAGTTCATTTAGGAAAAATGCAGCCCCTATCGGGATGGATACTCTCACGTAAGATGAAAATTTAAATTCTTTAGGTTTTGAGTTATTGAGGACGCAAAAACCGTCAAAATGTTCACAACTGCACATAAGTTAATTCCGATAAATTTTGTCAACTTCTGAGAGATTGTATCTCCGAACCCAAAGTAGGTAGTGTCAAGCAACATGAGGAGTAAAAGATAGAACTCGACAAATATTAGCCCGTTTGAGTATTTCCAACATCCAAAACGACCATTATGTTGTCGAAAATCGGCCTCGAAAATGGAACTAAGAGCGGAAGTCAACCTAAATTCCTGAAAAAAAAAATTAAGCGAAAAAACATATTATAACGTTAATATATCCCAAACTGTGGCAGATAGCGAGAAGTAACAGGAGTGGAAAAAGGTTGAACATGATTTATTTTGCCCCATTAAGCGCTTTATAGCGCTGAAAGTGATCTCTGTCGTTTCGAAAAATGACCTTAAAATTTTTACAATTTTCGAAAAAACACGCTTAAAAAAGCATAAAGTGGATTTTTTTCCATTTTCTAGGAGTTATGCAATCAAAAATTAATTCTAATGACGTACCTCCATGATTAATTTAAAAAAAAAAAAAATTTGACTAAAAAGAGCGGAAATCGACCCCCATGTGGCACGTAAATGCTTGAAAAAATGAGTTCAAAATTGTAATTTCCGTTTTCGTTTGGTATGGGTTCAATATGTTGCATTTTTTTTATATGATTTCCAGTAAAACTTTGAACTTTTTAGATTTCCCCGATCAAAATTTGCTAAGATTTTTAAACTCTTATACCTATCTTAGCAATGAACAGATCGGCTTGGATTTTTCAAACCCGTAAGAGTTAAGGACCTCTAATTCCAAATCCAGAATCTCCGCCCATTTAGACATTACCGTTTTCGAGTTAATGGCCGACATATATTCCAAGGTGTTTTGTTGTAGTGTCTGAGAATTGGAATGAGAAGAGGCAAATTTGAGAGCCCATATCTCCTTAACCGTAGCAGATAGAGGAACGGTCCCCTGGGGCTTCCAAGTCCTAAATGACACGTACAATTTAGGCATTGAATATCTTAAAATTTTCTTCCATAGTTTAGGATTTCTTATAAATTTGATTTCAACAAAAGCTGGTATGACCCTGAGACCTTCATATTTGGCCTCAGTACAACGAAATCTATCGGTTTGCGCGATTTAAGCGATATTTAAAATTTAGCTGACGTAGCTTCAGTTATACATTAGAAGAGTTCAAAAAGCTAATAAAACCTTACATTGGGGTAGGGCATTCAGAATCTGGGGTCCCTATTCCTCAACAACGTACGTGTAAAGAGGCATAAACATTTGTTGTTCACCCCAGGAGCAAGTCGGACTAAACTGTTGTCACAAGTGACATAGCGGAAGTTTTAACAATGAATTGTAACATGAATTACTGTCTCAGTTTTTTGTAGGAAATATTTTTAACCCCGAAACTGTGATTTCGGAGACTAAAATAGAAGCACCGGTTTCCTTGAATTGAAAGGGGCACATTTCGGATCTTTGCGACAATTATTACAAAATTTATGAAGGAAAGAAAAATACCACTTTTTAGGAAAAAAAAAGAAAGAAAAAACGATACATAGAAACGTGATGATCCGCGTAGAAAATATGTTTTAATATTAGATTTTTTTTTATGAAAAGGGTAGAATTTTCCGTTGTAACCTAACATTATTTTTGAAAAATCTCTCTACCTACTAGCTCCAGCTCCAAGGTTTAAACAGGTTTGGAATCCCAGAGACGAATTTAACCCAGCTACCCTATTGCGCTTTCAAGGTCACCCAGAGTTTGGTAATTCGGATAAAATATGCCTTAGCGATGAACAAAAGTCGTTTCTGAACATTTAAGATTACTAACGAAACTTATCACAGAAAAATAAAGCACAACTGAAGAGTGATTATGACATGAATTACTGTTTCTGTTGGACGTAGGGAAAATTTTCACCCAGAAATGATCGAAAGATCTCTCTTAATGTTTTGATTCATTCCAAAACCTGTGACAACTAGTGTTGCTCACGAAGTGTGGTAAATAGTAACCTCATTTTCGGAATCAATGACCCAGTTTACTCCTGTACCAAACCCATGAACCAAATGCAATCACTTTTGTTATAGAAACTAAACTTCTAAACCCTTTGAGTTAGAGAAGAAATAAAACCAGCTCCGAAAAGAGCTCTTCCTTTCGAGTTTTCCTGTTAAACTTGGGGGCTTCCAATATTCTTACTAATTAAAGTACTGTCTCGCGACCGATTGTCGAGGATATTCTGTAGCGAACAATATATTTAAAACTTGACATAGGATTAAAAATATAAAAAAATTAATAAAATAAAATAAATAAAATTCAATCATTATCGGTAGGCCAATCATTTTTTTTTCTTCAATCTGAGCTAAAATTTTACCCGAATGTCGAGTTCCAGTCATGCTTTATAAAAAATTTTATTTCTATATTAATATATATATATATATATATATATATATATATATATATATATATATATATATATATATATATATATATATATATATATATATATATATATATATATATATATATATATATATATATAGGGACCGACCGGGGTTGGAATTTGGCCGGGGCCGGGGCCGGGGCCGGGGTCACCCAAATTTGGCCGGGGCCGGGGCCGGGGTCGGGGTTCTGGCCGGGGTTTCCTAAAATTTGTAAAGAGGTCAAAAGCACTGAAATTTAAAGTTAAGAAAATTAGATATAAGGTTTATTTAATTGTAAGGAAGGAGTAGAATAGCCAACATTCACTTAAATTAATGATTATATGCATTTTCTCCAAAAAAAAAAAATCAAAAAATTACAGTTTTGTAAAGTTAAAGTTTAAAAAAAGTACAAAAATTAAAAAAAAAAATATTCTAATTCATAATAGTGATTCAACAGGTTTACTTAAGTAAGACCCTAAGGTAAAGTTTGAAAAAATGTAAGATATAAAATTATCAATTTAACCTGTATTTATGCATTTCATTGTTATTTTATTGCCATGTATCAAACTTGTATCATTTAGCTGCATTATTTAAAAATTATTATTTTGTTTATACTTTCAGTCAATATGGCCAGAAGATCAGCTTCTACAGTATTTGAAAACTTTACAATGTTTCAGGATAGGCTCGAAATAGCTAAATGTTAACATCTGCAGTCAGAAAATTATAAGAGAACCTCCGGGTGCTACAAGGAAAAAAATTTCAACCAAATCTTTTTGGAGTATCTAAAATCAAAAAAACAAAGATGAACATTCACTACAGAAAAGGAGCAGTCAAAAGAAACAGAAAAGAAAAAAAATCTTAATTTTCTTTTATTTTGTTTGAAATTTTTTTTTAATTATTTGTCTGATTGAGCTGAAATTTTCAAAGTATGTGAATTTTTTCACGAAGTTCTGAGTTGATTTCGAGCATTTTTTTGAGTCTATAACGGTTTGAAACTTATTTGGACCCAAAGTTGAAAAAAATGAATAACTGGATCAAACCACTGGTCCACATGAGCTGAAAATTGAGCTGAATACCTTTGCCCCAATTTCTTGCATTGGTGGGAATAGGTTTTTGATATCACGTCTTGAAAAAAGTTATATAAGCACTTGAAAAAAATTTGCAAAAATCGTACCCTTCTGGAGGAAAAAATTATTTATAAAAAACGCTACCTACTATTTTTTTTTATTTGTGAATATTGTTTAGAAGAGGGCAGGACAACAATATTTATTTATTGCATATTTAAATGCTCTTTGTTTGAAGCGAGATATAGCCTCTCAAACTTGGGAATTTTTGAAATTTGGCCAAAAATGGACCTTTTTGAAGGCTATATCTCAAAACCAACGAATGTCATCGAATAAAGTACATAGAGGAATTTGTAGCCCCACTCCTCCTCTATACACACCAAAAATAGGAAATGTCATAGTTGTATTTTTTTTTTTTTTAATTTTTGTCTGAAAAGGTGGATTTTTTTAGTTCAAAAAATTTTTTTTTCTATAGTTGGTCAGTTTTTGGCTTATAACATTTTTCCTATAACTCTGGGAACAAAAATCTATTAGAGACTTTTGTATCCCATTTAATTTTGAATAAATACTCCAATTTTCAGCTCATTCTAAAAAGTGGTTTGGCACCGCCATTCAATTAAAAAAGGGTAAAATTTCCAAAAAAAAAAAAACTTTTAACCGTAATAGACTCGGAAAAACGCTAGAAATGGACTTTTCTTACTGGTAAAAAATCTATATAACTGAAAGTTTCAGCAGAATCGGCTGAAAATTAAAAAAAAAAATATATATAAATTTTAAGTATAATTTGCCATTTTAACCCCGGCCGGCAACCCCGGTTTTCCCTGATTTTTGGCCGGGGCCGGGGCCGGGGCCGGGGTCAGTAAAAATGGCCGGGATTGGCCGGGGCCGGGGCCCCGGTCGGTTCATATATATATATATATATATATATATATATATATATATATATATATATATATATATATATATATATATATATATATATATATATATATATATATATATATATATATATATATATATATATATAATATAACGAAAATAGTCTTAAAATGGCAAGTTTCAAAAAAAAAAAAATTTTTTTGGGAGTCTTTTTTTTTATTTTTTTATTTTTTTTTATTTTTTTTTTTTAATCATTTACAAAAAACCAGTCGCATCACTATTTGTATGTATGTGTGCGTAGGTGAGTGAGTGTGTGTATGATACTTGTGTGAGCTACTGAGGTCATGCGTAAAGGGTTAACATTGCAGAAACACTATAACTAAACATTATATATTCGTAATTAATTTTAGAAAGATTACATCATTTTTTAGTACTTTTCTACTGTCTCTTTCATTACTGCTCTGACCTATATATATATAAATATAAATATATATATATATATATATATATATATATATATATATATATATATATATATATATATATATATATATATATATATATATATATATATATATATATATATATATATATATATATATATATATATATATAGGAATAGGTAATAAACCCAAACACTTTATCCTTTGTAATCTCTCTTAAGTTGCAAATTCAATCAAGTAAATGTCACAAACAGACAAATGTAGTAAAGGTTTTACTTAAACACAAATAGCTCTGATAGTTTCCAATATTATCTTATTTTGATGGATACTATTAACTAATCAAACAAATTAAAAGATAATTTAGTAAACGCAAGATCGGTATCAGAGAGAATGCATCTCTTCGTGCCTTTTTTAAAAAGCAATTTATTTGGGCTCTTTATTCTCTTTTATCATTGGCTATTTTAAAATGCTATCCTCATATGACAATATTATGCACAATTAAACCATTATTTGTTTAAAAACCTTAATTAATTAATATATAAAAACCTTAAGCCACTGTCCCCATTAAGGATTATCAAAACAATAGATAAAATTTACATAAAAACAGAGAAATAGCACGAAAACGGTATGCCAGAAATATATATATATATATATATATATATATATATATATATATATATATATATATATATATATATATATATATATATATATATATATATATATATATATATATATATATATATATATATATATATATATATATATATAATTAAGGATGGAGTGAAGTATCGCTATCGGAATCGGGAAATATCGGTAAGTATCGGTATCAGCAAAAAATGATCGATACCGATATCAGATTTTTTTTAATTAACTTAATCCCATTGGCTTACATTTTTTTGGATGTTCAATTTCTTTTACTATAAAGTTTCGAACACCACGAAACATTTTTTACTATATTTTCCACATTTTCAATTAATTAATTACTAATTAACCGTTAATTACATTCTTTGGCTTATATTCTATATCTCTGTAACTACAGATCCGATTTTGGTCAAATTAGGACAGCTAACTTTTTGCTTAGCATATATCAACTTCTTATACTTAATTGTTCATTTATTTAATCATTAAATTATGTAATTTTTTATTAATATTGCCTAATATTTTGTCAGGTCGCTTCTCGATAATTTTGTTTCCAGAACACTGATATGTATGTTGCTTTCCGCTAAAAGTGATTTTTAGAAATGCACAAAACTGCTTTTCCATTTATTTTCACGCCATTTCCTTCATGCCATTTTTTTTTCATAAAGAGTTTATATATATATATATATATATATATATATATATATATATATATATATATATATATATATATATATATATATATATATATATATATATATATATATATATATATATATATATATATATATATATATATATATATATATATATATATATATATATATATATATATATATATATATATATATATATATATATATATATATATATATATATATATATATATATATATATATATATATATATATATATATATATATATATATATATATATATATATATATATATATATATATATATAATTTTTTTTTTTTTTATTTATTTATATATTTATTCGCATAAAATTAATTTTTATTAAAGATTTTTTTCATTTGCATTTTATGAAAAGATTTTATTGAAATTTTTAATAACTACTATTGAATTTAATAAAAATAATAATGATAATACTAATAATAATAATAATAATAATAATAATAATAATAATAATAATATTAATAAAAATAATAATAATAATAAACTAGTATTTAAAATTGTAGACTTTAATGAAAAATCATCCACATACTCACCTTGATGATCATTTATTAGTATAATAAATTTGGCATGAAATAAGCAAAACGCTTTTCTATATCTTACAAAACAATAACCATGTAGTGATCATTATTTGATTTTTTTAGTTCTCTATTGCACCTACATAAACATATGTTTGTTTTCTTCACACATTAATTTCTACATAGCATTTATATTTCAACGTATTTTCCTTAATTAAAC